>CAAKHF010025816.1:30738-44340 GCA_901007745.1 Hippocampus kuda | reverse complement strand
AGTTACTTTATTTGTAATACTGAATACATTTGACTTGAGAAATATGCACACTGATATGTGGATACTCGATATATGCCACCATATTTCATCCATACTTTTGTGGTTTGGAACATGTTGGTGCAAGTTTGGCATATTGTCAATTACATTTACAATATTTACAGTCAAGGAAGGTCTTGCTTTTCTCTTCTCCTTACTGGCTTCAAGCAAGAGAGACATTAGCTGCATGTCAAAACGATTCTTTTATTTCTTGATCTTGATCTCACGGATGCGACCGAATGAATGAGCAGTTTAAACAGCATGGGAAGCCATTTAGTGAGACGAATCTGCTTCGGATATATCAGTTGTTAGCCGGATTAGCCGGGTGATTTTTAAAAGATGCCCAAGAATTGGGCATCTTGGTTGGGCTAACGTGCTTGGATACAAACTGTATGATTTCGGTGGAGATCATAGAGGATTTTATTTCTATTCTCAATCCAGGACTCAACAGAAAGCAATCTGCAAATTAACTAACAGATGTACAAACGAACATAAGCAAGACGTTCCACAATTCGCTCCCCGTTGATAAACAGTTCATGTTTGGCAGAGGTCATGTCCTCCGCTGAGTTACACAAATGAAAGGTCATTAAAGAAGTGCCAAAACAAAATGCCAGTAGCTCACTACCTTGTTTTAATTTCTGGACAAAAGGGTGAAAAGGAATTTTGGGGTGTGTGTGTGGGGGGGAGGGGGGTGATGTAACTTGAAACAAAAAATGATTGTAAGTTATGACTATTTTCACTTATGGCCTAAAAAGAAAGAAAACACTGCCGCTTTTTCAGGGAGAAGTTGAGACATTTTAGTATGCCACGAATCAAAATCCTGGAGGGACTGTTCTGTCTTCCCCAGATCAATTTGTGAAATTTGTATAAGCAACAATCTACAATGGCATTTTAATATACCTTCTGCTCTAAAAACCCACCCACGCTTATTTCAGTATCAGAAACTAATAACATCACAATCCCAAATGACCTCAGGGTTGTGATTCTCTTATAAGATATGTCCAAAAAAAAAAAGCACACCGCAGACAATGACGAATTGGTGATGCAAACGCATCTATTATGAACATCATCTATGGCAATCCACAATTCTCCAGTACTCTGCCAATGTGCTTCTTTGTCCAAATCAAAGCTGTCCTATCCAGATACTGGATGATCATCTTTCAAAGCAGATCTTTGGTTCAAACGAATAACGGAACTCACTTTGTGCACAACTATACTTTATGAACCTCCGCCGTCAGCTGAAATGTGTCATAAATTTGATAAATGGTGTTTTCTTTCTCAGCGGAGGCATTCTCTTTTACCAGTTTTTCACATCATCGGACTTCAGAACACAATCCGCACCGTCAACGCCGGCTCGAAAATGATTACGCTCGTTCTCAGAGGCCTCTTCAGCCTCGAAGCAGGCTCAGGTCAGCTGGAAGTATCATCTGGCGTCCTGAAAACCTCCCGTTCTCCACCTTTGTCACCATGGGTGGCGTGAGACTGAGAACAGTTGGAGGACTTTTGGCCCTGAGGTGTACCGTCTAGCTCCTCATCTCTCCAGCTATCTTGTAAAGTGCAACCGTTTGTATATACCACACAACCTTCATGACTCTCCAGCACAGAGTGATCGCATTACAAATACTTCTTTGTGCGGTGTAATAGTTGGGGTCATATTAATACAGTGAAACCGGCAAATGATCCCAAAGGATGTAAAAACACAAGGCAAATTTGCTGGGGGGGAAAAAAAATCACAAGATTTAAAGGTCAAATGTGAGGAGTAAATCCAGAGTGCTTTTTTGTCTTTCGTTCAATCATCCATTTTCTAATCCGATTATCCTCACGTGGGTCGCGGGCATGCTGGAGCCTATCCCAGCTGTCTTCGGGCAGCAGGCGGGGGACACCCGGAACTGCTTGCCAGCCAATTGCAGGGCAAACATAGGCAAACAACCATTTGCACTCACAATCACACCTACGGACAATTTGGAGTGCCGAATCAACCTGCCACGCATGTTTTTGGAATGTAGGAGGAAACCGGAGTACCCGGAGAAAACCCACGCAGGCACAGGAAGAAAATCCACACAGAGAGGCCGGAGCCGGAATCTAACCTTGCCCCTCTGCACTGTGAGGCGAACATGCTAACCATTCAAACACCGCGCCACCCTGCATTCAATCAACTGAATTTATTATTGACTTGCCGTCCACAACCCACTCTGAGGACTCATGAAACCACCTTCTGACAGAACTTGAAGATAATAATTTGAATGTGGAAAATCTACGAGAAAACAAAACCATGCCGACAACTTCCAAAACGACTCCGGAATACTCTCATTTAAAATTGAAATGGCTTGTTGGGGGGGGAAAAAAAAAATAAAGAAACCTCACACTGTGAAATAGAGGTGGGATAAATAATTAATGTTTTTATGTATTTGTTGCTGATATGTGACAGATTGGGGGCTGATTTAAACCCCACCATAAAGGGCATTTTTCCAGACAAAGGATGTTCATTACCGGCAAACTACAATGCAAACATTGCAAGTTCTAAACCCTCCCAATCCAATCCCAGAGTGGAGGTTTGTCACTTGCCTTTGTTTGACTAAGAATCTCTTGTTCTCGCCACTGTTTAGCGTACGCCTCGGCAACAGCCACAGTTCAACGTGCGCCGCTTCTACGTTATCTGAAGTGCCTTTTCTCCCCGGGGCATATGAGAAAGCAAGATGTGGGGTGATACTAGGGCCAGGAAATCAAAAATGAATACATCAAAATCAGTGCGGTGAATATGTGGCATGTAATGCATGTCAATATGTGCGTGCCGCTCTACCAGTGTGTGTTTCAAATGTCCGCATGCAGCGGCTGTTTATCTCCTTGTGTGCGTCTGTGTAACCATTGAGCTGTGTGGCCGTATTTTATCATGGCCCAGATGATTCAGGGTAATTGCTCCTTATATGGTGACCTGTCAGTTCACATCAGTGTGACTGGGGAAGGGGGCAAGAGGGGCAATTTATTCCACTGTCCTATCACCCTCTCCTCTCTCCTTTTAATGGCGATTATGAATGATTTAAACCCTACTAGCATGCATATGTGTCTGCATGCTTCTGTGAGGTGTATGTGCTCATGAGTAAATTCTGTGTGTGATTTCTTTCTTTTTTTGGGGTGCGGGGGGATTGAATTAATTTGAAGTAGCTGTTCATGTACAATATGTATTGATATTTAGGATTCAGTTTAGGATAGAATTGCAAAATGTTTCTGTATAATCTGCCCCAGACTCTTTCGATCCTTTAAAATCTATGATGATGGTTGACTTTCTAATTTCACACCAAAAAATAAAAAAAAATAAAATCACAAAGGAAAAGGGAACAGCAAAATGATTTAATTTGTTGCAGACTCAAACAGTCACATCATCTTTACTTACTATTTCATACATCTATCCCTCTATTTTTTTTTAATCGCACTCATTGGTGTCACAGATGAGATGGCGCCTATCCCACCGAGTTTGGGTGAGAGGTGGGATTCACCCTGGAATGGTGGTCAGTCAATTGCAAGGCAAATAGACAAACTTTCCACAACTTTAGAAAAGGTAAAGTCTTCAATGAATAATTTTGGGGGAATTATGAAGTAAGTCGAATTACCTTCGGAACGCTCAGACACACCCTAATAGATTATGCAGTGTCAATTTAGGAAGATTTAAATTGAGATTTCAACCAAAATTTTTCAGAACTCTGATGCAGATGTACTAACCAGTAGTCGGAAATGCTTTCAAAACTATCCATCCAACTATGCTCTGTATCGCTTATCCTCATTAGGGTTGCAGCATAGCGTGGCTCTCACGAGGCAGCGATGAACAACAGCACTTTATTTTTTGTAAACAGCAGAACAAGCTTATGTTGTATTCACACCCCCACAAGGACAAGTGCCGGCAATTCAATAGTCAATATGTCATGCACAAATTCGGTGTCGCATCAAAACAAAGATAATCAAAGCAAATTGAACCAAAGACGAGCAAATTACAAAACGGCTAAAACAATGGTTGAAGGAATAACTGACCCAAACCATGCATTTAAACGCTATTTACATCCTTACTGCCGCAAAGCATGCTGGGAGCGCATCCAGTGTCCCAGCCACGCTCAAATATCGACAAACAACCTCTCACGGCTCCAATTTGGAGTCTTCAATTAACCTATCATGCATGTTTTGGGAATGTGGGAGGAAGCAAGTGTACTCCACAAAACCCACACGGTAAGGTCAGAGCTTAGAATTGAGGCAAACGTGCCAGCCAGCCGTCCACTATTCCGCCATCTCTACACTACAACTATTTTTTAAAAAATGCAATTCATCTTCATTGATGTAGCACTTTCACAACAGAAATGATAAAATAACGGAAAATTATACGCACCCTCAGGGGCGTCCAAAAGACAGTTATATCGAGATAGCATCACCAAGTGGCAGCATTTAAGTGTTGTGTGTCTGTCGACGGGAAATGAGAACTCATATTTTTTGTGTGTGTGCGTGTGTGTGCGTGATTTTCACGTTGTGATGAATTTTGAGATTCTTTAAGAAATGGTTTGTTGAAGTCCAAATTTTATCTTTTGGGGTATGCAACATCGCAACTAAAACAGTATTTAATGCTATTGACTTTATTGACTTTAAATTGAATCTTTTATCATGTAGCATGCCGTTGTGTTTGCTGCCTCACCTATTATTTTTCAGGTGTGCATTTTTCTTTTTGTCTGCCCACGTCTTACCGTCCTTGCTTAGTTCTGCAATCATGAAAGACCCTCTTTGAGTAAATATGATTGGGTAGCAGAATATTTGCTTTGTTGGTCTCTGAGAGTGTTACTGGAAAGCCACTGGGATTTGGTGAAGCATAAAGAAAAATTTTTTTTAAAAGGATTATTGTGTGTTTAGAAAGAATGAGAAACAAGCATTAACAGACACACTGCCAGAGCTCGTGAGAGAGAAGGCGTTCGACATAAAAGAAAAGCAAAAGAAAATGCATGCGTGTGGAACGACATGCCCATGTGTATATACGCGCCATTGTGCATTCTCCATTTGATGGAGCCTTTCATCCAAGGCCCAGCGGTAGTTGTAATTGGTCTCTGATAGGAAAGACCCACTGGGATTCGACAGACATTGAATGGCGCCTTTAAATATTTCAGCCCGGCCAAACGTGAGGTCTCTCGCCTCGGGCTCACTTAGCCGGCTGACCTCGCTTCTGACAGAGTGCAAGGAAGAGAACCTCGTGGGCACAACGTGACATCTTGAGCTGTTTTCAATATGCTTTGGGGGTGGGGGTTGATAGTATGAGTCACAATCGGAGCTAATGACATTTGGTGCAACATATCAATCTTGGAGCGATGCGGTTTTTCATCATCTATCAGGACCAGATTGCTTCCTGACCACTGGAGATGGGAATGATAATTGATTAACCAATTTTATATACCATAAAGATGTGGTCACTTTTGAAATGTATTTTTCCATTCGTTGAGTGCTATACTTGGTTGTATCAACCAGGGCTACTTTTTCGTCAAGTGACAAGATCCAAACTAAGAAGTGTTTAAAATTATACTTTTTTCCACCAGAGTATAATCTTGAGTGAATTTATTTCTCTTTTATTAATAAAGACCCCCTGTAACCTCAATCCAATCAAAATCTTTAACGTGACACCGTCAACAATAAACCTGTCAACATGCAAAATGTCATTATTCTGAAAAGTAGACACTAATTTCTTTTCAGCCTTAACGTTTGCTCGTTAGTTGATGGCTGTGATCTGAATGGCAAGTGTGTGACAGTTTTGTAAAAAGAAAATATATAATGAGAAAATGTCACTCTGGTGAAGTTGACCTCCCACAGCACGAACATTTTGAGGGGGTGGGGGGGGGGGTTCTAATTTGTCAAATATTTCTGTCTTCCCCATTTAATTACACGATCAATCAGGGGTTGGTTCTCTACCTCTAAATTCCCATCACATCTTGAATTGTTCATCTCATCAAAGTATTTTGGACAATCGGATGCTTTCAACTTGTGTGCGAACATTTTGGTGAAAAAGGCCCATTTCTGTTTTCTGTTTCCAGTGTACCAAGCAAGGTCCACTATGGACAAACATGAGGACTAAACTACAGCGATCTCTCGGCTCTCTTGTATTCCTCTGTACGAATCTAAAATCAACTTTCACCTTGGTATGGTGCCCCAAATACTTTTATCCATCAAGCAAATTCGATTCGATCAAAAGAGTCTATCCAAAGTGACGGAGTGCAACTATTGAGCTGTCTAATATGGTTGAATGCGTTTGATTACGGCCGTGCAGATGTCCAATTTATTTGGGCCTTAGATCGTAAGGATCGAGGTGAGCTCAGCCCAACGTGCAGGGTGCCTCTGCAGCTCTGCTGTCGAGCACGTAATCATTCACCATCTCTGTGACACGCTGTTATTAAATTGCCGCCTAAATTCCAGGTTAAGCTCCTTCCCCCAATCCTTTTTTTCTGTGAACCACATGCTCATTAAAGCATGTCTGCCTGCTTCTTGTTAAGCGAAAAGGACATCTTATTTTGCACATCAAGTGGCACGGCGCGCCGCATAACACCAGATATTTGTCTTGCCTTTATCCTTCACCGGCAGCCCCTTCCCCATGTTGCGTCGCATCTCTCTTTTACTTTCTCGTGCCTCTCTCTCTCTCTCTCGATCTGCCTTTTTAAGCCTTGCCGTCACTCTTTTTCTTGCCGTCTACCCACTCTCTCCAACTTTTGTCCCATCCTCATCCTTTGTGGATGTGTTCTCCCTCCCTCTCTAGCCTATTCGTGCCCCTTGCACAGAACCCAGGCACAGGGAAACAGATACTTCCCAGATTCTCTACAGCAGGTGCAGCAGGTAAAAATAGAGAAGGTTACCTTTCATGTTCAATTTTACAAGAAATGTTCGAGATTTCCTCAAGATGATTAAAAAGGAACACTGCTGACAAGGTCATACAGAGATGCGCTCACGCGGAGAGGCTGGTCCAAAAACCCGTTGGGATGTGATGCTGTTGCTGAGACAGAAAACGGCAAAGCAAAAACTGGAGAGAGTGGGGTGAAAGGGAATGTATGTGGGGGGGAGTCAGAAAACGAATATCTGGCTGAGACAATGTGTTTGTACTGTTCCTCCCCCCAGAAAGGACTTAACTTGGCTAAATATTTCTCTTTGCAGTTGTCATGTTTGTTGTGATAAGACAAATTCTTGCCCTTATGTGTTGCCTCATTTCTGCATAGGAACATTTATCGGTGCTTGTGTGTGAGGCCTTATGAAGGTTTAATGTTTTAGCTTTCAGCAGCCTGGTCTCGCTAGAGACCAATTATCTGCCAGGGTAAAGGAAAAAAAAACCCGGTACCAAAGATGGGAGATTACGCGGGGTTTTGACAAGGCTCCAGCATATTTCCTTCGGCATGCTGTTTGTGTATCCTGCATGTATATGCATGTGTGTCTGCATTATTAATCATTAGAACAACTCATTAGCTGACACAATTATTCGAAACATAGCCACTTTTATCATGTTCACGATCCCCCAACGTAGCAGCGTAACAGATTTCGAGCAAATCATGCTAATGTTAGGAGTTGAGGTCATGCACCGCAATTTAGCTGTGACCTCGCCTTGCCCCAATAACGTTTACTTATTCTGAATGCATCCCAAGCGCTGGGTAACACTAACTACAGCAAAGACTGACAGGGTTGCAGTGGGACAAAGTGGAGTTGGCGTTTGAAATCTTGCATTCAGAGTGCGTCCGTCTCCAGAGGCATGGATGAATGGCCTGATTCTCTCTCCACCTCACTTTTTCCCCATGACTTCCCAGGCCTCTCTCTGTCTCTTTCAAACTTTCTCACCATCCCCTACTCAGGATTTGCGGATTGTGTCCATTTGTTCCTTTTACCTCACCTTTCATATCCAGGACTTCAAAAGCAATCTTGCAAAGCTGGTCGATACAATTTATGACATACTGCTCAGTGAAATCTATTCATTTATCGTAATAAAATTATTAATTCCCTTTGAATTCAGCCCAGGTGACGTACGCACCAGTTGCGACACTGTCAAGGGTGTGCTTTTAAAAATATACTAAAGATGATCATCGTTATAATGATGCACTCAATGAATTGATTTCTGCATTGATTCAGAGGGCCAAATGCACGCTGATGTCATATTTATGACTGATATACGATGACATCCACCACACAAATCAACGCAGGGCAGAATTTGTCTGCCTGCGCCTGGATTGAATCCACCAAAATCGCATTAAACCACCGGCACCATAATTTAGACCTGGTTTCACCTGGTTGAAAGTCTAATCTACTCTCTGTCACCAAATTGTCAGGTGCACCGGGCCGTGTAATAAAAAACACCCTTGGTCTACCAGAATGCCCAGTGAAGTGCAGGGTGGTCTGAAAAAATTCCCCAAAATGGTAAACTTGACTTGCCATAGCGGGAAAATGAAAGTGTCCCGGTTTTTCTGCCAAGCACTGCACTCCACCTGTCTAAAACAGGGCCCATCGTTGCTCTCCTTGAGTTCACAAAGCGGGCATGTTTTCGCCAGACACGAATGAATGCATGTGATGGCTTTTTAAAGGAGGCGGCGCCTTTTAACCTGAACCCTGTTCGGAATATCTTAAAAATACATGTCAGAAATGATTGAAATAAAAGGGGATTAATTAGATCAACTGCGCAAGGAACCAAAAGTTAGGTGTCATTTATTAACTCCACAACTTCTGATACTGTGGCTACCATGTTGAAGACAGATTTGAAATAACATTTACTGTAAGGAGGCGCAACTATGTATGTTGAGTAATTGTATTCGATCGACTTCTGAAGTTATGATTAACGCTAAAACTTTGATTAGCCTTAAGGCAAAAAGGTGTTTATTTAAAAATGATGCAGCTATTTATTTGGTTGTAAGCATGCCCGAAGCCAAATCCAGCCCCTTTTCACGATATCTTGGTTGGCATTAGCCTTTTCCGATTATCATCAAAACTATTTTTATTTTCAATTCGATTTTTTTAATGATGTTTCCAATTTACAAATTTGTAATACATCTGTTCAAGCCAGGCTGTTGACGTTGCAGTTGAGGAGAGAAAAGAGTGACTTTTCACTGTGGGTTTGGAACAATTGTAAGATGCATTCCTCTGGAAAAATAAAAAAATAAAAAATAAAAAAAAAACATGCTTAAATGACTAATCGGTTGTGGCCCACTAATTATGACGGGCGATTCTGAAATGTCACTGCAAAATGTTTTGTCCCAGTTCAACGCATGCATGCGTGAATTATTTCAAGAGGTATCCTTCTCTTTTTTTGCACTGAATCACCGGTAACTCACAATGTGGTCACAAGAGCGGGTTATAGTGCAACAGCAGTAGGAAGCCCAATGTTATTACTGTAAGGAAAATAAATAAATAAACTTAGCGGAACATAAGTGTTTGTGCTGGTGCCAAGTGCAAAGGTTCTGGCTCTGGCCTTCCTGTGTGGAGTTTGCCTGTTCTCCCTGTGCCTGCGTGGGTTTTCTCCGGGTTCTCCAGTTTCCTCCCACATTCCAAAAGCATGCATGGCAGGTTAATGGAACACTCTAAATTGTTCTGAGGTATGAATGTGAGCGCAGCTGTTTGTTCGTCGTCTCTGTGTGCCCTGCGATTGGCTGGCAACCGGTTCAGGATGTCCCCCGCCTACTGCCCGAAGACAGCTGGGTGAGGCTCCAGCATGCCGCGCAACCCTCATGAGGATAAGCGGATATTAGAAAATGGATGGAAGTGTTCGTGCTGCTTGTTTCTTTTTGACATAATGAATGTGAAAAAGTTGCTTTGTTCCCTGTGTGGAGTTTGCATGTTCTCCCCGGACCTGCGTGGGTTTTCTCCGGGTGCTCCGGTTTCCTCCCACATTCCAAAAACATGCATGGCGGGCGGGTTGAACACTCTAAATTGTCCCTAGGTGTGAGTGCGGGCGTGCGTGGTTGTTTGTCTCTGTGTGCCCTGCGATTGGCTGGCAACCAATTCAGGGTGTCCCCTGCCTACTGCCCGAAGACAGCTGGGATAGGCTCCAGCACCCCCCGCGACCCTAATGAGGATGAAGCGGTTCGGAAGATGAATGAATGAATGAATGAAGTTGCTTTGTTGTGTGAACATTTAGGTGAGACGGAGGACTGCTTGAAAATCGTTTCGTTACAAATCTTTGAGTCTTGGCTGAAATCTGCACTCTGATTGTGATGATGAGGCCTGATTAGCCAGTTTACGGAGAACTGCCCACAAAATCCGTAAATTCAAATGTAGGCAAAGTTTGATAGCAAGTCGGGATACTTTTTGACTTCAGTCGTTGCAAATGTCCCAAATTTGTCCATCAGGCATCATTTGTTGTTGAGGTGGACAGAATTCAGTGTGAAAGGGCTCTGCTGTTTTTCTGCTGAGTCATGCTTTCTCCCACAACTCTCAAGTGAAGCAGTGACATCTCTGGGACATCGGACCGAGGAGAAAACAATCTGACCATGAGTCATCTTGACACATTTTGATTATAGCTCTAATTAATGGGGGCAATGTATGCATGTCCATACTGGGTGTGTAATAAAACCACGGCAATGTTTATTCGAACATTAGTCATGTGCCATTTGAAGCCCAGAAAATGGAAGCATTACTGTACTGACTTTTTTTTATGCTGCATGATTCCGTGTGCCTCTATTGATTTGGTTTGGTAGAGATTCTTGTTTGTACTTTATCTTAGTCACCCAAATGCAGGCAAGCTTAGATAATAAACATGACGTTTTGAACTGATTATAGACAATGCTGGACTAATTTTCCAAATGGAGAATAATTGATGCTCACAAGTAAAGTCAGATGGAGCTATTGACAATTCGCCTTTTTAATTATTTGTGCTTATTTCAAAGTGTCAATTCAGCACTCAATGGCTGATTGAGTTTTGGGATAACATGTCAAACCACCTCTTCATCTCTTTCCGGGCCTGCTTTGAGACACGGCGCAAACACTTTTTTTTTTTTTTTTTTCCCAACCGTAGCCCAAGCCAAACACCCGAGTCACTTTCTTATGTCTCCCAGCACTGCATCATCCCCCTCATCCCCCATCCCTCTCAACTCACTTTGTGTGCAACACTCCTCTTTTTCCTCACCTTTCCTTTCACCTAATGACTCCCCGGAGTCCAACAACACTCCCACAACTGTCTGCATGTTTATTTTAAATCTCTTTCAGTCTCTCCTTTCTTATCTCCTGAGCATCCAAAATGGATTTAAAAAAAACAACAACACCTTGGGGGGGTTGGGGGGGGGGGGTAGATACATGTGAGAATAACTTCAATGAGGCTTCAGAAGGCAGGTGTGCATACATGCGGGGATAAGGACATAAATGTGCATACCTATACAGTATACTGTATTGGTGGATGGATGGCCCTTTTTGCGCACACCACTATTTCAACACCCCTAGGGAAGAGGGAGGTTAGCAGTCAGGACACTGAACGTCCACAGTCAAAGACCAGTCCAACGTGTTCACGCGTCTTCTATAATTAGAACACAGGTCAATGTAAAAACTTTGCAGCGTCAGCAGCTCTGATGCGGACCGAGGCTGGAGTGTATATTGACAATGGGGAGGAGGACTAAGTCGCAGTTTTGAAATTGTGTTTTCCCAGCAGGAGAAAAGGGAAAGATTAGATTAGATTTGTGCACTGTCTGGCATTTCTGTACTCCATCTGTTACTTGTTTTTGAAGCTTGCAGAAGAAAGCTGGACATCAAGATGCGAGAAAGTAGCTTCAAGTAACAGGGGACGGGTGCACCCTGTGCTTCTTTTTGTTTTCTATTGATTATGGTATATGCATAACTGTTCACCGTAAAGTTCCTTCCAAATTTTGACAGATGCGGCAGAAGATATTTAGAGCCTCTTTTCGTCCATTAACCAAATTAGCATATCTTGCACCCTCATCTTTATCCTTCATAGGTAAAATATTCACTGAACTGGCAGTGATGGCATCTCACGAAGACTTTGCTAATGTATACTGGATGTTTATCAGCATTTTTTTCAAGAATGATTTGTGTTTGTAGGAATAATAAATGAATAAATACATAAATAAATAATTTTTTTGTTTGTTTTTGTTCTGTTTTTTTAAGGTGGACCATCCCTGAATTATACAGACTTATACAGACAGAATGAAATGGCATTATTTTCAATTGAGGCCAATTGGTTAGCAAAGAAACGACTTTACAGATGTTCGCGTAGCAGCCTCAAAGTGTCAATGTGACCATCTCTTTTTTCCTAAAGCGAGATGAGACGCTCAAACGCCGTGTCAGCATTTTAACCTGCATCTCTGTGTGGCTGCAACACAAGCGCTAAGTGGGAACGTGATCCATAATTTATGTCCACTTCTCATGAGCATCTGTCAGGATGTTTGGTGAGGGTGCATGTGTGTTTAAAATTGGTTTGTGACAGGGGTTGTACAGACATCAAATGACATTCAGAGCCTGGAGTCAACTCGTTAAAATGTTTGTTGTCCTGCTTGAGGCAGGGGCAGAGCTGATTTGAACAACAGATGTGTGCGTGATTATTATTTTTACTATTTTTCACTTTGTGACTTTGACTTTTTTTTATTTTAAATAATTAATTAAGTAATCTGTCATGGACCATATACGCTCAGTATAAAAAAGTGTCTCTATAATCTCAGTGACGTAATGCGTCAATGACGGCCGAACGTGGACATTACATCATATTTATTAATTGCTGAAAAAAAGGATCGGAGCGAGCAGTCTTTTTTCTTCAACTGTGAGGAGCATTTTGGTGTGACCGTTGTGACCGTGACAGTTTAGCTCTTTGTTTGTTCCTTTGGTCGTTTATTTGGTCACACAGGGCAATGTATATATACATACATACATACATACATATATATATATATCTTCATAAAAATATATGTATATATATATATACATACATATATATCTTCATAAAAATATATGTATATATATATATATATATATATATATATATATATATATATATATATATATCTTCATAAAAATATATGTATATATATATATATATATATATATATATATATATATATATATATATATATATATAAATATATATATATATATATATATATATATATATATATATATAAGCTTGAGTTTCTCAGTTACACATTGTCCGAACGTTAAGCCTTCTATGCTCTGCTGCATCCAGCCCTGTTCTGTTTTGGGTTTTTTTTAACGTTGAATTTTTGCATATAAGGCCTTTTACCTCACCATTGTCGTCTCCTGTCTGCTTCTGGATCCAAATTCCGCTCCTTACGTGACACATTTTAACATGCTGATCGGCCTTGGAGTTGAAGTGCGGATCGTAAACTATACAGTCATCTTGTAAGGGGGTGTGAGTTATTGATTTTTTTTTTTTTTTATTATGATGCGGCAACCTTGTCACCTCTGACAAGCTCTGCACCATCTCATAAGCGTACTGACATGATCACGGTATTCTGATTGAATTAGTTTTATTGGATTTATTAAATAGTAAATGCAAAAACACAAAGACCGACTGCTTCAAAGTAGCACGTAGGATTCACGTCTCAGAAAATTCCACAATCCGGGATTTGC
>CAAKHF010025816.1:20553-30718 GCA_901007745.1 Hippocampus kuda | reverse complement strand
TCATAAAAATATATGTATATATATATATATATATATATATATATATATATATATATATATATATATCTTATAAAAATATATATATATATATATATATATATATATATATATATATATATATATATATATATATATATATAAGCTTGAGTTTCTCAGTTACACGTTGTCCGAACGTTAAGCCTTCTATGCTCTGCTGCATCTCCTTACGTGACACATTTTCACATGCTGATCGGCCTTGGAGTTGAAGTGCGGATCGTAAACTATACAGTCATCTTATAAGGGGGTGTGAGTGATAGATTTTTTTTATTTTTTATTATGATGCGGCAACCTTGTCACCTCTGACAAGCTCTGCACCATCTCATAAGCGTACTGACATGATCACGGTATTCTGATTGAATTTGTTTTATTGGATTTATTAAATAGTAAATGCAAAAACACAAAGACCGACTGCTTCAAAGTAGCATGTAGGATTCACGTGCTACTTTGGTCAAGTCCGACCCAGTGGAAATTTAGACTGTGCTTCGCGCTAGTCTTGCACTGGGTCATAAAAATAGAGCTCTATGTGTTACACCGGGTCCTTTAGACGTGTTTTTAATGTGCTGCTTTTGAACTCAGTTCCCAGCCGTTCAAGGTGGTCATGGCAACATTGTTACTAAGGTTTTGCTTGAAGATATGCAGACAGCGGAAGTGAATGCAAGTGTCGCTATTTTTTTTTCCCCCCTTTGCCCTCGAAGAACGGTAAGTCAACCTGATAGTCATGTTAAATAAACCGTCTTGAGACGTTCCCTTCTTAAAAGCACAAATGCATGCATTTATGATGCAGGTTTATATAAATAAACAAGGTCATTACATCTCATCTCCATTTTACACATTACTTTCACTTTTTGCACATCTTATGGTACGTGCATCATTTGTAAATGCTCATGTCACCTCACACTGACTTTGACAAATAGGAGGCTTCTCAGATTCATGGCAAGTACAACTTTTTGATTTTCCAATGCCTGAAAAAGACACTGTTGAGGTTATCAAAAAACAAAAAAATCTAAAGTGACCAGAAATGGATTGAGTTCGAGGTTCAGCGGTATTCCAAAAGCAGAACGATGAGAATCATAACAGTTGATTACGCATGCATAATAATTACACAAACAAACAAACACACGCACACAAAACATGTCTTCACCAAAGCACCATCAGATGGATTTAGTGGGGCACTGTCACACTTGCTCCTCTGCATGTAAGCCACTGGTTGCAGCCTATGACAATGATGCTGATGATTGAAGATAATAATGGTGATGAGTCACATGCTGAGAGATGTGTTCCCCTATTGCCCGTGCATATGTCTGCATTGCATGTTGTATGTGGAAAAGAGAGAGAGAGTAAGAACGCCAGACATATATTTATTTGATGTAAATATAGCAAGCCACAATCACACAACATAACATGTCTAGAAGACTTCAAAAGAACAGAACTTGAAGACGAGTTACCTTGCACGGAAAACAAGCCTGCACGCTTGTGTTCACATATGCAAAATAGTTGAATTATTCATTCTATCATATATTTATAATATCAATGCATTATTAAAAGCAGTCATGCAATTGCAATTAGTAGCAAAACATTTTGGTTGTGTTTTTATAGTTCTCCCTCTCTTGTTATCGCGTCGTCTTTCACTGCGTTGCCCATTGTTAAACAGAACCCAGTTTTTATGATAATACTGTGTGTTGACTGTGTATTGATCTTCATCCAGGCCGCGGCCCGCAGGACACATAGACACACACATGCTGGAGCGGTACACAACACTCAATCATGGGCAGGAAATCGGGATGTTGTACCACTCCCCCCCACAAGTGCAGAAACGCAGCCTCTCACATACATGCGTGCGCGCGCACACACACACACACACACACACACACACACGGAGGGTCAGAGCTATTCATCTGTCTGGAGGAGGTCACACTTTGAGTTATGCCAGGATCTCCTGGCCAAGCCACAACAACCTAAGCGTGGGTGGTCGAAGTGTCTGTGTGTGTGTGTGTGTGAGTGTGTGTGTGTGTGCGCATGAGGATGTATCTGTCAAGAGGACAGGGGCAGAAATGTAATGAGTGTATGGGGCTCCCGCAGGGCAATTAAGGTGGAAAGGGGAAAGCGCAAGGTCTGAGAAGAGGTCCAGCGGTTCAGCTCGGCCCTTGTGTGATCGCTTGGAGAAAAGTCCAATGAAGTGGAGGGCTGGAGCATTTAATATTGGAGAGGCAGGGAGGCTTACAGAGGTCAACAATGAATGAGCCAGAATACCTAAGTAGTACCAGGTTAGTGCACTACAAAGAGGCTGCAGTTGCAAAATGTGAACTTGTGATGGCTTTGTTGTGCATGTTTAGAAACACATGGGTGTTTATGTATGCAAGTCTATCAATGTAAGAGTGTGCGTGTGCGTGTCCTGGCAACGGCAGAGGGGCAGATGCTGTCGGCACTGCAGGCCCACTGCTTTACAGCCTTCTGCGGAAATGTTTCAGTGCCAACCTGAGCTCTCATCCACAACCAATCATGTGCCTGAGCCCACAGCGCAAGGGAGCTAATATTCACACACAGGTCACACACTGTCACTAAAAATATATTATTTTCTGTTTGCTTATTCCAATATTCAGGTCAGTGAAAACAAACTTTCTATCATCAGAGTGCACTATTTGTGCAGGGACTTCAAAAACTAAAACTGGATCCAGCTTTTTGAGGGTGTGTGTGTGTGTGTGGGGGGTGGGGGGGTGGCTCTCCGCTATATGATCTGACGGCATGGTTTTTTGGGGTTTTTTTAAATAATTTTTAAATGTGTTTTTTGTTTAATTAGCAGTGGGGCCACTAAAGTCTAAGATTTGGGTTGTCTTCCAATTTGTTTTGATTTAGCAATAAATAAATAAATATTCTCATTAGAAACCAAAGGAACAGAAATAGTCTTGTCAACATCTTCAACCTTTATTAAATGTACCGACACGGTTTTGTTTTAAAGTCTTAAAACACTCTTTCCATAAGGTCTTGTTTAAACCTGTGAAATGTGAGTTCTTCAGAGGTCTTGCGAGTACAGTAAACAACATTCTTAATGGTTGAGTGATGTTAATCTGGAGATGTATCGTCTTCACTCAATTGACAAATGCTTAATGCGAGGGAGAGTTGCATCGCTTAAGTTTAGAAAGAGGTTTGTACAAAATAAAAATAACACACTTAAGAATAAGGGCTGACGTATTACAAGACGCCAAAGTCACGAAGATATTCCCAGGCAACTTAAATGAGCAGTAATGTGAAAGTGGTCCATTCTTAAAAAGAATGCACTTTGCTCAAAGTCAACACGCAGCACAATTAAAGTACACCGTTCTAGAAATGTTCACACACATGCAAGCATGCACGGGGACTCCCTAATGAGGGACACGGCTAATAAATGGAAACTATATGTTCGCTGAATGTTCATTGAGATGCAAGAAACAATTCCTGCAATCAGGAGGGGGATGTAGAAACCCACTCGCGCCCTCACGCACACCAGCCAGGAGGGCTGCCTCAAGCGACATTCAGGCATATTTTATGAGTAGCAATTTAAACCATTTAAACATCAGAGGTATTGTGACTTTTAACATGAGGAAATTAGATCCTCAAACTGCCTGTACTTATACTTTACTGAGCACCTTTCTCTAACGTCCCCTTTTTTTTATTCCTCCGATCAGCTGTCATTTTCCAGAGAAGTCAAACTGTCTGCTGGCCATATCACATCGTCCTGTCGAATAGGACGCTGTCACTTGCCTGCTGCTGCAACCTCTATCACTTTACAGGACTCCATCAAGAATTGAGGAGGGTGCGCTGTCACCAAAGAACACCCACCATGTCAGGATCAAAACGTCTTCATTACCTGTCAATTATATTCATTTTCCCACCAATGACGTCACTGGAAAATACAGTCGTGTAATCACCAATTTAGAACCTGAAATGGATATCTAGTCATACCTTTTAGGGTTGATAATGTTAAAAAAAAAATGTGCCAATTCAATTACAATGCAGCAGTTAATGGTTGTAATAATTACAACCATTAACATTTATTCGAACAAACAAACTGTCATCTGTTATTTTATGCTGGTTTCAGTTCAGATCGGCACTGCTGACAGAACATTGAAATGCATGCTGGGCTCACTTGTCATGAACAAGCCCAACTCGCCAACAAGTGCACAACTTCACATACACGTTGGACTTCAACGTATCTCTAACACGGTGAAAATTTTGCTCCGATCATCCCACATGGACTCGCGTTAAAGCCAGTGGCTATATAGTTGATAGTTTTGTCGAAAGGCCACGCCACAACACAATGAAGCATAAACGGTCACAGTTCCTAAATCAAACATGACGCATCTTAAGCGAACACAATCCAGGGAGGTTAGGTTAGGACAGGTTATTACCGGTAGTTCATTTGTTCATGAGCAGGAGCACGCCAAACGGATTTAACCAATCACCATGAAATGTTGTTCAGTGACTAAAATATGAGAAAACCCAGGTGTGTGAAGAAAGTAGTTGTCTCAGAAGGTGTGCAATTTAACGCTGATGTAAGACCTTGGCAGATGTCTGCACTCCACTTGGATATTCAGTATCAATTATTTAGCGTGTCTCTGTCTGACAACAAATTACATTTCTCAATATGCTTTGTCGTGTGGCTTAGAAGTGGCAAGTCTCTGATCTCGTGATTCATTGATTCGTCGAACTGACCAGGCAGGTAACGTGAGTTCATTTGCCACTCGGTGACTTCCTATGACTCTGAACGGGACCATCTGAAAACAAGCGATGGATATGTTCAAATTGAATTCCACTTCCGGGAAGAACAAACAGTCGAAAAATCATCCTCCGTCCGTCGTCTTTAAAATCAAGGTTAACAAATTATTTAGTTACCCCATTGTTATTCTCCGAAAGAACTCCGACATTTGAAAACATTTCTGAGAAGCAAATCCAGTCAGAGTGAAAGATAACGAAGGGGCATGGAGGACAGCGGTGATGCAGGAAGGATAAAGTGCATGGAAAATATGAGGCAAGACGAGAGAGGCACCCAACAGACGGATGCTGATGACAAACTTGCAAGAAGAGGAGAATGTGAGTGAAACAGAAGGAGAGGTGGAAGGCTGAGAGAGGTAGATGGATCACAACCGAGCTGAGAAGAGCCAACAGCTGTGAGAGCGCAATTTGATCCTGTGGGGCCCTCACACACACACACACACACACACACACGGTGTGGTGTGTGTGTGTGTCTATACGCAAAAAATGCACAGGGGCACAAACACATGCTCACACGATCCAAAAGAGCCACATTACACATGAAATATTAATGGGGAAAAGCAATCAGCAAAAATGGTGGAGGAGACAGAGAGTAGAACGGGGGGTAAAGAGAGGTGGCAACGTAACAAAAAGAAGGGATGAAACCAATATGTCTCCTTCCGGTCATAGGGTGACATGGAGGTGGATCGACAAATTGATATACATTTTGAATAATCACCTGCATTCACAACTTGCACAAACGGCATCTTTACAATGAAGTGTTGTCAACATGAGGTCAAACCAAAAACAGTACAAATATTTAACAGGAAGAAATAGTAATATAAACAAATCAAATAAAAACTTACCCTCGACAAAATAAAGACCAAGGCACTCTAAACTGAAGCAGCTGCTAGTTTCTTAGAAGTCTCCAAAAATCAGTGCAAAATCCTCCAAAGGCTTGCAGTCATTCCTAAAGCTGTATTCTGGCTCCCCTT
This sequence comes from Hippocampus kuda, assembly GCA_901007745.1. Lineage (NCBI taxonomy): Eukaryota > Metazoa > Chordata > Actinopteri > Syngnathiformes > Syngnathidae > Hippocampus > Hippocampus kuda. The sequence continues at coordinate 24,956 of CAAKHF010025816.1, read as the reverse complement.
AACCAGTCTCACAGGAAAATCATTTGCAGTGACCTCAGTGAAAGATTGACTGATGTTGGTCGGAGTCCATTGATTAATTTGATGAATGACAAGCAACTTTGGAACGTCCATATGGATGCTGTTCGATGTATCCAAACAAGGCTATGATGTCTGGAGGACGAATAGTGATGTTTGGGTGGCTCACAGATGCCGATCTAGTGGAGGTAAGGGAAATCAACAAAAACACGGTAGCACATCCTCTGGCTTGGCGATGTCATGGCTCAGGGAGAGTGTTTGTACGTCATTTGTATTTGCAACTTCACCTTTTGAACATGAGCATAGCTGCATCGCGAACAAAAACAACCACCTTACAACAACATTTAAACTGCCGCTCATCAGATGGAGCCGAAACAAAAGATACGACAAAATGTACATAGGAGGTCTGTCAGAAAAGCTTCAGGAGTGGCATCACAGAAGATGTTTCAAAAATATAAAACGTAGACTTCTCCTTTTCAGTGTGAACCAGGTGATCAACCGGCACATCCACAAAGAGATCCTGCAGCGTTTGCTTTGTTCAACGCAAGCGAAGAAGCGAGAGTCGTGGCAGGACAGTTTGTAGCTCCTTCACCATGACAACGCACCCGCTCACAATGCCCTGAGCAACCGACAAGTTTGGATTTGAAAGATACGGTTTCTTTCTTGACATCAGTCACGGAACTTTCCTGACACACCTCATATGTTGAAAGTTGTTTTTTACAATGTTTTTTTTTTCCCCGTCATTGTCCTTGAATTCAATAAAAGGGGATCACCTTTGTAGCAATGTGAAACACGGATCCCGGGGTGACAAGAGTTGAGAACCTCTGTGCCCAAACATCGAGCAAATAGACGAATGGATTTTCAAAGAGATTAAAATCATGCACGGGTATAGGAATACTGTGATGTCATGCAAATATTACTTTGGAGCTCAGCTTCATAAAGAGAGATTAACAGATTGTCTCAGCTAATTAAATGCTCGTGTTTTATATGTTTGTGTGCGTCAGTGGATGTGTGTGTGTGTGTGTGTGTGTGTGTGTGTGTGTGTGTGTGTGTGTGTGTGTGTGTGTGTGTGTGTGTGTGTGTGAGAGGGAGAGAGAGAGAGAGAGAGAGAGAGAGAGAGAGAGAGAGAGAGCATCAGTGTGTTAATTCATGATGATGAAGCACTAACAGTCAGGTGTGTTTGTTCACTTACTCTCCTTACTGCCCCTTAAAAGCTTTGAGTAATAATGCCATCAATCAGCCGGCGCGGCCCCAACATGGGCGAGTGTGACAGAAAGGTCAAAAACACGGCGAGGTTACGGAGAGCGCAGACGATATCGCTTCACCGCAGGAGTTTAATCAGAGGGAGAAAATATGGCCGCCTGTTCACACACTCACGTACACACGAGCTGCGAGGACATGAGCGCGAGCGGAGAACATGCATTAGTGCACAGCAGCAGCTCGCCTCTAATGAAGAGAGGAAACATTGTGGAACAGAGTGTCTAGGCAGGTGTGATGAGGAAAGAAGCAAATAATGAGATCAGCGCAGCCAAGATTACAACACTTTCATTGCGGTTCTTAATCTGCTCAACCGACTTTTCTTTATCGCAGAGGATCATCTCGCCGCCTTTAATTTCCTGAACTCTATGGCTGGGGCTTTGTGTCATTGTGCTACGGTCAATATATAACATCCAATGTCATTTTGTGCAGTGTTCTTCTCTTATGGTGAATTTAAGAGAAAAAGAAAAATGGATACGTAAGCGTAGTTTTGAGGAGAGCTGGGCAATAGGACCTCAAATGCATATGATGGTATAAATTCAATCCGTCACGCTAATGATATGTTTGATATATAATGGTATATAATTTTGTTATTTTTTTTAAATAGTTTTTTTTATGTATATGCAATACTTGTTTTCTTTTTCTACTTTCTCCTTTTCGTAAATTTTGCTGCTGTATATTGCAAGTTTCTCCATTGTGAGACAAAAAACGTTTTTTCTTCTTCTTCTTCTATATATAGCCATATTCTACTTAGGTGTAAAAATGATCATGGAAGTATATATGAATTGATTTCTTAGCAAATAAATTGAAAAAAAAAATATCAACAACAAAGAACAGATTAACCCTTATGCAGGAAAACATCCCAAAATAGGGCTATTGACGAACAAACAAAAATGATGTCATGATATATTAACATGTTGAAGGCGCTAACTTGTCCATATTGAATATTCCAAATTCAATGTTTTTGTTTTTTACTTATATGTAGATGATAGTTACTTATACCCATAGCACAATACTGCTTTTTATTGTTTTGATGTACATAGAGGGCACCAACCTAAATAAGTTAATAGAAACTATATATGTATGGATAGGTCTGACGCCACTGAACATTTTGAGTGGTCGCAAGAAAAAAAAGGATTCAGAAATGACTTTGATATTGCACTTTAAAGCCACCATTCCATTATGGTACCTTTTTTCCGATGTGTCGTTACAAAAAAATCACTGCACAAGGGTTAATATACTGTATTAAATTTACTGGGCAGCTCTGAAAACTCAAAATTCAGCTCTTTTTGGTGCAAACAAACACAATTATCATTCATTCTTTTTATTTAATTACTAAAAATAATAAATAATAATAATAATAATAATATTATTATTATCATCACTATGGTTTTTATAATACCCTTTCATACACCCTTTGAACGAATAAATAGCAACCTCATTTGCAGATTCTTACATGGCTAATCCGATGACCACAATATGGCACATGCTTTGATACATCGCACAGAAAGGGCCACCCCCAAGAATAAAAAAAACAAAGTAAAAAAAATCAACCCTCTTCATTTTAGATGTCAACACATGTCGTCCGTAAAAACGGCTTTAAATGTTTCCTCTCTCCCTCCTCGCTTACCATACTATGCATGTGCCAGTAGACCTGGCATACAAATATGTGCATATTTTATAGATCACGCCATTATACAATGCCACAAATAAACAATTTACAACGCCGCATTTGAAAAATACGCCAACGTTGAAATATTCATCACGTAGACCTGCGCACCTAACAATATTTTCAATAAGGCCGTTGCAGATAAGATTGGCCATCAATCAAACAAAATCACACCTTTCTTTCAACAACCCGACAGAAATAAATGATGCGGACAAACAGGTCGGGATATCTGGCCATTACAGAGCTGGTGAGGTTAGATCCCCACAAGCAACTTCCATTGTTCTGCGGTGACTTCTATCACTGAGAATTTGTGACTATTCATTCAGAACATTTGTGAGTTAGGAAGTCACCGTTGCTCTCATCTCCAGGTGAAAGAGATTTCATACCAAATTCATCCAAGCATGACTTTGTGGTTTGCGTTGGGAATGAAAACGAGCCTTCCTCAAACTGTTCCCACAAAGCTCAGAGGTGCTTCTCAATAGCTGATGATGGCTTGTTAAAATAATATGAAACCGGTTGTAGTTTTCAGGAGTGAAGAACTGCGTCATGCTGATAGATGTTTCAGAAATTACTCCGTTTCAATGGAACAAAGCAAAGGCAAAATAGCCGCAAGAATTCAAAAGACTGCAAGTGGACCGAACCAAGTGTCAAATGGATGCATATGAAGCCTCTAAATTTCTGGTTTCATATCAAAAGCACAATGTTTACATGGACGGATAATATTTTGTCATATTCTCATTGAAGCCCATCGAAATCAATGACATTTCAACACATTCTGTCTTCAGCTGTGGTTTCTTCTGGAGCGAATGTATAATTGGAGTTTGATGTCTCTTCGCAGAATGATTGAATGTTTTGCTTCATTTAGTATTCAACACCTCACCGGGTGTTGAGCGTTGAACATCAATACTGGCAGGGAAAACCTGCTCCAAGCAAATAAAGAGGAAGTGTCAAGTAAAAATCAGCTCTGGGCCTGCCTTTTATTTGCCAAAAATCTGTAACTTTCTGACAACCTTTATACAGTGCACGCCATTTCCCAAGGACTGGGCTTGGGTTTTGTCAGTGCCAGCTTGTTAGTCCGAGATGGGTGGAAAAAGAGAAGGAAAGGCCGCATGATCTTCATTAGAAATGACTCAGCTGTTTTTTGCGGCGTCAGCATTTCCAAAGCTGATGGCGTCGTGTCAGGAAAGCTGGTCAACGCAGGAATGGAGAGCCTTTACTGCCAACTTGAGGACCAAGTGTGACAAACTAAGAAGTCACAAACACGCATAGTCTCCCAGTCTGGTCAGATTGATTACTTTTGCTGTTTTTTTGGGGGGTTTTGTGACATCTCTGTCTTTGCGTTTTTTCCCTTACAATTCCATATCGTCATATATATATATATATATATATATATATATATATATATATATATATATATATATATATATAAACTATCCAAGCTGTCTTGGGGGCTATAAGCGGG
>CAAKHF010025815.1:20565-33781 GCA_901007745.1 Hippocampus kuda | reverse complement strand
AAAGAACATGATTCTCACAGTGCTCCCAGCCTTCTCCAGGTGAGACAGCACTGAGTGGAGGAGGTAGATAATGGCGTCTTCCACTCCGATGCCGGGCTGATAGGCAAACTGCAGCGGGTCCAGTGCCGAGCTCACCAGCGGTCGTGCAACAAACTTTCGAAGCCAGCCACGGGACGCTTTGAAGCCCATGGCGCTATGGAACTCGCTTCCTCTCTTATTAGCGGTCCAGTTTGCCGAAAGTTTTTTGCACGATAACAGTCAAACCATTCCAGGAAATGTTCATTTACTTGACTGTCTGTTGAGCCGCAAGCGATTCACTCTGAGCATGGAAATAGCCAGAATCGGACTGAGCAAGAATCGCTTCCTCATTTTTCAAAGTCTCGTAGATTTGAATCTTTCAGACTCCAAGCGTCTCCTGAATGTTTCGTACTTTGTAACCCGCTTCATTTAATCAGATACAATTCACTTTCTCTTCCGCGACCATTACTGTTCCTCTTCGTTTGGATGCCATGATCTCCAGGACGTAAATTTTTTTTTCGCAATTCTAGTAACACTCACTGCAATAAAGAGTCACTTGCATGTCGCTGTTTTGGATCCAATGATAGAAAATAGCGGCGCAGACACACTTATTCCAAATGTATTGTGTTGTATTGTCGTATCGAGCGGGAGTTCCTTGAGTTGGCGCTACTTCGGGCTTCCGGATGGTCTCCCCCTCCCTCCCTGTGCTCTGCAACTTCAAGTAACTGTGCCACCTTTCATTACCAGTCCAAATGAAATGACTTTACATCGAACCTTAATTGTGTACAAACCTTCGGCGGGCCGGATTACAAAGACCAATGGGCCGGATTCAGCCCGCGGGCCGCAGTTTACCCACCCGTTTTAGACTAACCGTATCGTGTTGTATTCTAATGAATTGTAATTGTATTTATTTTTGCTTTACGACAAAAATAACAGCTATACATCTCTTGATTAAAATGTGTCAGTCGAATTCTCAAGGCACAGAAGTTATGTGATTGTTTGACAGAAGACATACCACATGCCAAATGAGAAATGTTAAATGTTGTCTTTACAGAGCTGAATGTACAGTCGTGATGTACTGTAACTCGGTGGATTAACTTACCTAAATGCTTACAAGTGGTTTACAATTGCTACATTCTCCTTTGAAACCTGTGTCTGTTTTTACTTTTCTATTTACATTTACATTTTTTGTTTGTTTAATTTCAATGAATTCTGCTCTTGAGAGATTTTGACATTTTGCAAATCCAGCCTTACTCAGGGTTTATAATTATAAAACATATTACGGAGACTTGAGCTGAGCCGTACTATGAGCGTATGAGCGATGTGTGGCACTTCTCACAAAACATTATCATCTTTGTCTCCAGGGTTCTTGAAGAGCCGTGACCGCTCCCACCAGAAGTTCTATTCACTGATGACCAAAACCCAGATGTTCATCCGTTTTATTGAGGAGTGCTCCTTTGTTAGCGACAAAGATGCCAGTCTGGCCTTCTTTGATGACTGTGTGGAAAAAGTGAGCATCTTCATTAATAAGAATGAGATCCAACAATGATACCCAGAGAGAAAATTTTAGATCAGAACAGCACAGTAATAAAACTGACTTGTATAGTGCTTAAACATGCAGTATATGATGTTGAAGGTGCTAGTATCACTGGACTCAACCCTCCCCTTCCTTTGCGTCCCTGACCAATGCAATGCTACTCACGAACATGCACGCGACATGCATTGTTTTATACAATTAGCTATGGCTGTTAGATTAGTAGCGTGGCATGTTGAAAATTGCCAAATATGAAATGTTACAGGTTTGGTGTTGAATATTTTGGACTGTACAATCGATGAATAGTATGAGAGCTGATAAACTTACCTGATGATCAAATGAGCACGACAACTTTGCCGTTGGTTTTCCAGGACTAGCGATGCACCAAGAGAGTGTGTGTTCATGCACAAAAAAATGATTGCCACATTATTCGATCACATCTTCCGTCTTTGGTCTCTGATTGGCCAGCTTTTTCACGGCAGAAAGTGTGTGTGGGTTTTTTTGTTTTTGTTTCACACAGCAAACTCTATAATATCAAAAATGCAAAAACTATAATAAAGTAAATAAGACTAAAATATGTACTGTACCATTAAGAGATGAAGACAATTGTTTATGACAGTGCTGTTGATGATTATACATCACTGGCGATGGTGAGGGTTGAATGGATGCACGTGTGAATATGGAACGATAAAGGAGCAGAATCACTTCATTCAAAATGAGAGCGCAAAAGCGTAAACTTAATTTGAATTCTGTCAAATGACACTGTTTACATAGGCTAACATCTCAGTCTGACTATCTTCAGCAAACCTTTCATGTTGTATCAACTGTTATTAATTCAGTCTGCTGTTACTGTCTTCAATTGTAATCCACTTTTTATTCACTCGTTTTTTTTCTATTCTGTCTGCCTCTCTTTGTGAGCAGCTGTACAGCTCTGACCGGAGTGCTGAAAAGGGGGTCAAGGTATAGTATTTTTGTTGTTGGGGGTATTTCTCTTCCTTTTTGGCTACTTGCCAACTTCTTAATGTTTTTAAACTTTTTTAAATGAATAAGAAATATTTTAAACTATAAAATACAATGCTGGGAGGGGATTAACTGGATCTTCACAGATTTCAAAGTGTTTTTTCAAAAGGATTATCAAGGGCCTCAAATTGAGTAAGCAGCAGTTGTTAAATCTGTGTGACGTGATATTGGCACCTGTCAACGTCATACGTCCAACCGGATCATTTCATCTGGGGTTTCAACCTAAAAGATTTACTGGAAGTGAAATGATGTCCTTGTACCATCATGTTCGGTTCTTCTCTGCAGGTGGATGGTGACAGGCCAGAGGAAACCAGGCTGATAGAGACTGATGAATCTTACCGCAGTGAGCACACGGTCTTCATCACACCTCCAGAGTTGCCTCCCCTGCATGAAAGCGAAGAGCATACATTATGCTACAGGTAGAACAAAATTGAAGAAACTAAAAAAAAAGATCATTACAAATTGGACATAATTTAAAAGAGAAGTAAACATGGCTTTCCAGTGCTAAAACAATATATTGTCAAGAAGCCTAGTTAAAATAGAGAAGCAGTCTCAAGTAATGTGTGAAAAATAATTTGCCTCATAATGTCTGTATGCATGTTCTTCATTAGATATGATGGCTTCCCAGTTTTAAGTCTTGACCTGTTTGACCCAGTGGAAGGACTTCAGACCCCAGCTTCTCGCCTCAATGCCAGGCACAGCTGTCCCACCAGCCCCGCACCCATGTTTCGACGCAGCAAGCAGGTGAATGTCACAGTCGCAGCCTGCTACTAAAATCAACATAGCTTCGGTCATTTTATAACTCTGGCAGCAAGCACCCTCTCAGAAACTATCGACATGTCTCTTTACTACTACAATTTTAAAAAATATTAGAAAAGCCGTTCAATAACAGGTTGGATAACTACTTGGACAGACACAAATTACTCGGCGAAAGGCAGTATGCTTTAGATCAAACAAATCAACAATATTGGCATTAATAATCTACAGTAGAGTCAGTAGAGAAAATTACTGCTTAATTGGAACAAAAATGATACGCTTCTGAAATATTCATAGATATAAACAAAAAAAACTGCATTGGATACAATACACTACAAACTGCAGCGATTATGGTGTCAGGGGAAGAGTACTGGACTGAATGAGGAGTTATTTGACTGACAGAAGACAGTTTGTGAATCTTGGGGATAAGTATTCAACATGTTTGTACAATCATTGTGGGGTCTGGAGTATGAATAATTTCGGGCTTCTAGTGTGTGTGGGTATGGGTGTGTGTGATTATATGCGGATATAAAAAAGGAATATTAAATGGTGAAGTAGATAAATAATACATTAATATTGAGGGACAAAGAGGTGGAACGTGGGATTAAATAAATTGCTTTTATTGTCACCCCTTGTCGAACATGTAAGTGAAATTGCTGTTCTATTTTGTTTCTATGTTGCTTTGACTGGATGTTTTGTGCAAATATTTTTTTCTTTTTTTTATTGCCTGTTCATGTAATGTGGTTTATATCATTTGCATGTTCATAATAAAAAACAAAGAAATAAAATACAACCAACAAAAAAATATCAAGTGAATCATGTGCCTAAATCAATAGCGGATGGGGTTTTGTTTTTTTTTGTTTTTTTAATTCATTACTACATAAAATGGTTAATGTGAGAGTCAGAAAGATGTTTGAGAATATGTTCCCCAAAACCATCATGATTCATTTTATTATTAGATTGTATTTCATTATTTTATGTTAACTGTTCTGTAAAGTATTTTGTTTCAGCTGCAGCTTTTGCACTAACTAGATTAAAAAAAAAAGATTATTAAAGAGTATTGTATTGCTTACACATTATGACACTACACGTTCATAGTAATGCGAACTACTCTCTGAACGAATGCCATAAAATTTTTACTCAAATAGCATGCTTGTAAAAAGTATGACTGGCAGTCTTCCCAATCCATAATTTTAACTTCATAGCTTCTTTTCACCATGCATTCCTTTTTGCCCACAGGAGATTAAATCAGCCCAGAAAATAGCCAAAAAATACTCGTCCATCCCAAAGCTGTGGTCCATGTGCCTCCTACGCCATTGTTATGGCCTCTGGTTTATCTGCTTGCCTGCATATGTGAAGGTTTGCCATTCAAAGGTGCGAGCACTTCGTACCGCCTATGACGTCCTCCGTAAGATGCAGTCTAAGAAGCTGCAGCCACCTGATGAGGTGATGAATTCTAAGAATGTCCTCATGTCTTGTCATTCAGCCCTTTTTGTTGTTGTTCAGTTAATTTTTGTTATTTAATCTTGTCTTAACAATTTTATTCATCTTTATACAGGTGTGTTACAGAGTGCTGATGCAGCTTTGTGGACAATACGGTCAGCCTGTCCTTGCTGTCAGGGTCCTCTTTGAGATGAAGAAAGCAGGAGTCCACCCCAATGCAATCACATACGGCTACTACAACAAGGTACTCACATATATCCCTGACAATTATAAATGAGTAAAATATAATTTTTATGTTAAGTCATTTTTCAGCATAGTTACTTGTCATTTAGGTAATCGTAAAACTCGAAGACAACAGAATACGGAGTAAACCTTAACTTTCTTTATTAGTTGTAGCGTTGTCGTTAACATTTTCGTCTCTGTATTATTACCCCTGACACCCCTGAAAGAAAATGCAAAAAACAAAGGCTGGGTTAAAGGCGATCAGCTGATATCGACCTGCTTTGTATCGTGCCCCATTTTGAGGTGAAAATCTTCTCTATCCTCTTTTTTGACAGGCAGTGTTGGAAAGCACATGGCCAACCAGCACGAGAGGAGGCTACTTCCTTTGGATGAAGCTGAGGAATGTTGTTCTGGGTGTGGCTCAGTTCAAACGGTCACTACGGAAACATGCCCCTCCTCCGCAGAGCCCGCTGTCAGGTAAATTCGCTGAGAGGAAATTCTCAAACATATTCTGAAATGTGGTTTAGTGAGAATCCTCAAATGCTGTTTGAATGCCAACTGAAATTAAAATGCGCAGTGGTACTTTTGTTTGTTTGTTTTTTTTAGATGGCAGCGACATGGATGCTGTTAGTCACGGCAGCCTGGATAGCGCTGCTGACACAAACCTGAACGAACAGGGCCCTTACACCGCTGACACCATCAAAGTAGATCTCACTGATGATAGATCTAGCACAGGTATAATTCAACGGCATGGCTCAGTCTTTTGCTGAACGACACATTTTTTGACAGATTTTTTTTTTTTTTTTTGAAACACCCTTCCTCCCTCATTTGTCCCCTCCCACTCCACCACTGGCCACTTCTTCATTTCACTCCACTTTGACTGGTTTTATTCCTTCATATCATTTCTTGTCTCTTCATGGTTTTGTGGCTGTGGTTTCTGCTCTGCTCTGTCTCTAACGCTGCCCCTCACTTTGGCCCTGCCTGTGTTGCTTCTTGCATGCAGTCAGCCATGTGGGCGCCTGGGCCCACTCATGCAGGGGGGGCTCTGAGCACAGAAAACCCACCCTCAATCCAGGTAAAAGTCTCTTTCCTTCTGACCATCTCTCCTCACCTTAACTGCCCCATAACTGTTTGTGTTTTCTTTCAGCCCTTTCATTGCTACCGTATTTTTCTGGCGTTTTCTTCTCAGATCTCTGACCTTCTTAACTTCAGTCAGTCATTTTCTTATGATTTATTTGTGTGTTGTTTGCCCCTCTGCCCCTCTGCTATTGTTGGCATGGTCACCCACGAAGACTTTATCATTGATTTTTGCAAATACTTATCAAGACTTTTTTTTTTTTGGGCCTTGCTCCGAAAGGCTAAGATGTTTCACAGCAGAGTCAGAAGAAGCGATACCGAGTTTATACAATTTCTTAATTTATTTAGAGATTACAATGGACGGATGTTAGGAAGAGGAGCGTCAAAAATATCCATCCATCCATTTTCGGATCCACTTTATCCTCACAAGGGTCACGGGGGCTACTGGAGCCTATCCTAGCTGTCTTCGGGCAGTAGGCTGTCGACACCCTGAACCGGTAGCCAGCCAATCGCAAGGCGCACACAGACGAAAGCCCATCCACGTTCACACTCACGCCTAGGGACAATTTGGAATGCTGCTTCAAAATATAACCACTGCAAATTGATTCTTCGGCAGTATTTAGTATGAAATAAGCAACTGGTCTCCACCGTTGATTTGCTTAATTTATTTGTACTATAGAATCGTAGCTAACTGTAAACTGAGGTATTTTGTACTCTACTGTGAACTCTGTAATTGTTGGGTTTGCCGTCAGGTACCTTGGTGCTTGTCTTGTCCCTCTTATCTTTCCCCCTATTTCATCATTTAATTGTGCCATTTTGTCTCCATTTAGGAGATCAATCAGATTTGGGATACAATTCGCTGTCCAAAGAGGAGGTTCGCAGAGGAGACGGCTGTGCACAGGATTCCATTCCTGACAAGGATAAGAAAGAGAGCGACTGCAGTTCTTGTCAGTAGTCTATTTGATCTTATATCTATTGATATTTTGTACAATTGGGGTAAAATAACTTGGCGTCTATTCTATCACAGGATTTTAAATTGTGCTTTTTATATTTGTAGTGTCAGAAACGGAGAGCACCAAGGGAAGTAAAGACTGTCTTCCTCAGCTGGACGTGGAGATCAATTCTTCCTTGCATTCCCGTGGCATTGTAAGAAGTTGTCAATATGACAGTTCGAAATGTAGAGCTAAGACCTCCTCAAGCACAGGTAAAAGTGACTGATAATATCATTTCTGTAACATGTATTTCCATTCTGCTTGTCCTCATTCGAGTTAGGAGTGAGTTGAAGTGAGCTGTTCTTACCAATTACAATAAAAGGGTTGAGATGATTGACTTGATAGATCCTAATCCTAAAACATTTCAAGGATTTTATGTAGCTCAGGAAAAAGGAGACTTTTCTCAAATGTGCACTTTTTAGTTGAAGAAAAACGTAAATATAAAAAAAATCTTTGGTGATAAATATTGGTAGTCTAACTTAGGCTCTGAAATAATTGTAGCAGATTTCAAAAGCGGGACCTAAATTATAAATCAATCTTAATTGCTGGGAGGGTGCATTGAGGAGGGTTTATTGATGAAAAGGGGTGGGGGGGGGCACTCCAAAGAGACTGTTTGCCTTGTTTTTTTTTTTCCATTTGTGCACAAAATCAGAAGTTGGAAAAATAATGGTTTTCATGTTTTCACTTTACTTTAGGAATAGTGAGAAGTCATTTCATCTTAAATTTCTGTTTGGTTTAAAAAAAAATCTTATAATAAACGACGAATACACTGATTCACGTCACCTATTAACTGTTTTTTCCATTTATGCACAAAATCGGAAATTAGAATGAGAGTCTTTTTTTTTTTTTTGTTAAACAGCTTCTTCTTCTCCTTTTGGCTTGTCCCTTTTCAGGGGTTGCGACAGCGAGTCATTAATTTCCATCTTTCCCTGTTCTCTGCATCCTCTACTCTGACTCCAACTAACTGCATGTCTTCCCTCACGGCATCCATGAATCTCCTCTTGGGCCTTCCTCTCTGTCTCCTACCTGGTAGCTCCATCTCTAACATTCTCCTACCAATGTATCCACTGTCCCTCCTCTGTACATGTCCAAACCATCTCAGTCTGGCCTCTCTAACTTTTTCTCCAAACGTCTGAGTTGTCCCTCTGATGACCTCATTTCTGATCCTGTCCATCCTTGTCACTCCTAAGGAGAATCTCAGCATCTTAAACTCAGCCACCTCTAACTCTGCCTCTTGTCTTTTGCCTATTGCTAGTGTCTGTAGACCGTACATAGGCAAAAGACAGGAGGCAGAGTTTTTTGTTAAACAGCAAGTTTATATAAACCGATGACCATTCCGATCACAAGATGGGATATGTCTATATAAAGTATTTGTTGTGTTTAACTGGATATACTTGTGTACTCTTTACTGTGCATCAACGGAAGTATTCTCAAGCATTTTTACCAATGTTTAGCAATTTTTGCCATGCTCTAAGGAAGGGAGGGAGGATAAAAAAAAGTGATTTGAATATTAAACATTTATTTGTTAACAAATGAGTAGAACTGCATATTTACCGACATTGCCACTGCTTTCAAAACATAATGCAAAAAAAAAAGTCAACTTTTTCCAAATTATTTTCATGAATAATTTGTGGATTTATGAGCCATAATGCCTGCATGGAAGAATGAAGTGAATTGGGTACTGATTTTGTATTGTAGTCTTGTACTATGTTGATGACAGCCACGGGACTTAAATGTTGAAGATCTTTATTTATTTCTGAAGGGTTCGCTTCTGATAACTCTTTTCATAGTGTCATCCAAAACTCAAAAGATCCTCTTGTCGGTATCCAGGGCAAGATTTGCCAAACTTTGGAGTGATTTTTCATTGCAAAATACACACAACAAAAATAGCACAGAGCCTACTGAAATGAGACTGCCGTTATGCCTGCTGGCATGCCGTGGAGGGATTAATACTGGTCAAGATATTGATTCCTCTGATACCACTACGATTGATTGACCAACTGATAATGACATTTTTTATACTTTGCTCATTGGAGGTACTGTGTTTGCAGTATCGCACTAGAAAATGAAGCAGTGGTATGGATTATCAGAGGAGCAGAGCGGCATCTCGCGTAGCAAAAAGGTTAATACAGCTGTTAACATATTGAAGCATCAAAAAGTATCAGTGGTGATCAAACTTAATTTGTGGCATCCCGCCACAGATAAATGTGTATGTGAAAAACATTGCAGCTACAATTTAATTCAGTCAGATCAGTGAATTAAGAACTGAAAAGTCACAAAATGTGCAGAAAAGGCAAAATACTGGCCGATCCAATATAGCGGATCAGATTAGTAGATAGACGCCTTCCAAATGAGTGGAATGAAACTCACTGTAAAATGAAGGCTTCTCTCCCGCTTCCTTTTTTAGGCCATGTTGCAGGTCTTCTCTTCACTTCTTCCCTGGAAGAGATCGGTGAGATCCAGTCAAATAGCTTGCTCAGGAGACACAAGAGCACTCTGGAAGAAGTTGTTGGCGGTGGCTCGGCTTTTGACTGGCAGGGTGTCAGGGGCCGTTACATGAGCGGTGACAAAGTAGAGACCACCACCGTCCTTGGTCTGGGTATGACGCAGGGTGAAACAGACCCAGTTAAAATAGCAGGACATCTTGGCGCTGATGCAAAAATTCTCTCTAATACCAAACTTGGTCAGAGCAACAGGCCTCAGTCATTGGAATTGAGTGGCTTAGAGAAGACTGCTGTCACAAGAACTTGTCAAGATGAAGAGGAGAACGACTCCAGTGATGAGGACACACATCATATCGAAGCAATTTTTGATTTGGAGGACTTGGATTTGGATAAAACTACCACAGGACTTGGAATGACTTGTCAAAAAACCTGCAGATCTCATGAGAAGGATGTTGAATGCAGCCCCAGCTTCTGTGGCATGAGCAATATGGCATCGAGTGGAACTGCGAATCGCACAGGCATCGCGACGGGCTATGACCCGCTATCCCTGCTAGCTGCAGCGTCACAGTCAGAGCAGCAAAAGGAGCATCCGCGCCCAGAGGATGACAGCACACCCACCGCCAACAGGCATCTGGCAAGGGAGATCGAGCTGTACATGAAGCACATGGGGAGCCCACTGAGCAGTCGTACACCAAGTGTGGATCTGCAGGACCTGGCCAGCCCCCTCATCTTCCACCCTTCTTCACACTCTGTTACTCGAAGAGCTAGTTTACCCCATAGCTCCCCCTTTCGGACCACAGCGGTGCCACGGTCTCGCACCTTCCACCCTCCCTCGCCCCCCCAGCTCAGATCACATCAACGTCTGTGGTCGTCACCGCCCCGTCGCAGCGCGAGCACCACCCCTAGTCCTTGCCCTAGCCCGTGCCCAAGGTCCTATAGAGAGAAGACAAGCAGGATGCAAGTCTCAACTCCCTCACCATCCTCCTCCTCCTTTGTTCTTGACACACTGCTGACACCAACACTGGATGTTTTCAAAACCAGTATGTTCTCTGCTGGGAAAGGTGTGGCAGAGAAGGCCAGCCGTTGGTACTCACGTCTGTCTACATACACCACACCAACCAAGGTAAACCTATAAAAATGTGTCCTTCTTGAAGCCGTGCACACAAATATTATGAACACAAAATAAGAGCAAGCCATGGCTTTGACATAAAAAAATAAATAAGTCACGCTGGAACTGTCAGCAGCGATTTTAACATTCTAATTTTAGTGAAAGACAAACACAGTACATCATCAAGAACACAATGTCTCCGAACATCATAACTATTTTGAACTAATAACAAATGTGAGTAAATTGCATGCGTCTTCATAATATGCTGTTTTTGTGTCACATTAAATTCACTGGAACCTGAAGATAAGATAAGAAAACCTTTATTTGTCTCGCAATGGAGAAATTCCCATTTCACAGCAGCAAAGTTATGAGAGGAAGAAGTAGAACAACAAAATATAGGAGCTGCTGGAAAGGCAGCCACTCACGCGGCGCCATTTTGAAGTCAAAGTAACAAAAATAACACAACACAACACACAGGACACAAGACAGTCGTGCAATCTTCACCACTTTTCTGCATACACTTTGTTGCCTGAAGCAGTTATAGATGAAAGAGGAGAGGATCAAAGTGTCCTTTCACCAGTGGATCAGAGACGTCATGCTGAAAATGTGCACACGTCTGCTACAAGCTAAGTTTTGAAAGCAAACACGAAGCTGTAGCGTCCATTGACGAAAAAGAGATTGGCTCACATCTCCTGTCCCATGTAAATCCACTTCAATTCCAAGCCGCGACTCCCAGTTCCACATCCGCATCGGCGCTCCACGCTGACGCTCCTTTCTTCTCCTCAAGCCATGCATCCATCCAGCTGCAGACCATTCAACAGCACCGATCTCTCCGCTGAACAAAGCGGGGCTGTGAAAAATGCTGCCCATTACAGGCGCAAGACACAAGCGCCCCGGGACTGTCCAGCAACGACAGTCAAATGGCGCCGACATTCCTCCCAGTCAAAAACAGTGCTGGTATACCCATGCTGCCGAGAAGGCGCAACCACCAAGCACAGAGTCTCCTCCTTGATGAATGTTGTGGCCAAAAAATGCTGAAAAAAGTCCACATCAGGTCCACACAACGTAACAACAACCACAAAGTGACAAAACAAACCAAAAAACAACAAAAAAAAAGCAAGGCTCATGAGAGCACTTGCCGACGGCTGCCTACTCGGGCGCCATCTTGACTTCAAAGAACCATCATAATTTGGGACAATAGCAACATGTCTAGACATCACTAAGTTTAACACTCGCATGAAGCACACTAGTGGGCAAGTACAGTATGTTTGCTGTTTGAACAGACATAATGCAGGGAGAGGGCTTCAGCCTGCCCCCCGGGTACTTTCAATTTGATTATAACTGCGGTGCATGCATGTGTTATGCAATTTAATCTATAATAGTGTTAAAGTTCATCATGTGTACTGAATCGCTATAGTTTCTGTGCCAAAAATGTAATTCAATTCTTACGTCATTCAGTTATTTTTGGGTGTCTTTATCGTACGTGTGAGCACAGTCTGAGCTTGCCTTGTTTGCTTTTGGATCAATAATGTTCCAATCTCTGCTCATGCAGGACACTCACCGTCTCAGTGGGTCTGAGCTGGATGTTGGAGATCCAGATTCGTTCTCCGATCAAGATGAGGAGCACAAAAGGGATTCAAAGAGCGATATGGTTTCCCCACAAAAGAATGGGCCTCTTGGCCCAAAGGGACCTCGAATAAGTCCTAGACCAAGCTCTTTCCACAGCAGACTAAACTGTCCCACTGCATCAACAAGCCACAGAAGACCAACAGCTCTGCTTTCTGGTACAGTAAATCCTTACATTTTAATTAATATATGAACATGACTGCCCACTTTCGCTCTAATGCTTAAATGCTGAGAACAATCGCTCAGGTTTGCTTGAAAATTGCCATTGATGTATCGGTGCACATTATTGTCTTAACATCAATCTGTAATATGTGCCATATTGCCACATACTCTTCCCATCTTTCATAATCTTACAGGCGACCTCTCACCACCTGGCTTCCCTTTGTCGGACAAGTCAGACGTGGGCTCCTCACACTACACAAGCAACACCAGCATCTTCAATAACTATGCAATGGAGGTGAACACAATCTGCACAATTTGTTTGTGATAAACCTAATGACAAGAGTTATTACTTTGATTTTGTATGAAATATTGTCCCTTAATCGTAACACTTGGCTGAGCAGACTTGGAATTTTTCTATTGACTAATTTGTTTGCATTATCAAGTAGATGGACATTTTTGAGTCATGAAACTCTGTATATATAAAATAAAAATAAGGTGTCCGCAAGGCCTTGGCGCATAGGTAGAACGCATGAAAGACAACTTCAAACTTCAAGCGTACCTTCAACTTTTTATTCATGGAACCTCTTTAATATGATGATTAATTAACAGTTGAATTAAATGAAAAAGATCTCATTATCCTTTGTGTCCAGATTTTACAGATACCCTGTGTGTGTGTGTGTGTGTGTGTGTGTGTGTGTGTGTGTGTGTGTGTGTGTGTGTGTGTGTGTGTGTGTGTGTGTGTGTGTGTGTGCGTGCGCGCAATACTTGCATACCATGAATCAGCAGGGTGAGGTCAGGTATTGCTCTGCCTCTT
>CAAKHF010025815.1:2089-12652 GCA_901007745.1 Hippocampus kuda | reverse complement strand
ACCCCCCCCCCCCTCGCCCCCGCCCCTTTCCTATTGAACTCAATGGCCCTGCGGTAACTAATTTGTTGTTAGTTGCTTACCTGCACTTTTCCAATGCTATGTGGCTTTTCCAGAGGTAAAGGAATGACAAAGCAAACAGACTTCAATATTTAGAATCACAGAAGTGTAACATACAGTGGTAGCTGTAGACTGAAAAATACATAAGGGACGTATGTTGGTTTGGGGCTGACGTATATCATCAATATCAATATCGGATTAAAAATGACACAGGTTGTTATCGAGGCCTATCTATTATCCAGATATATTTGGGTGAGAATGAGTGAATGAGAGGTATCAACTTTATCAAAAACGCATTGAGGTCTGTGTACTGTATATAGTTTAAGACCCATATGCATATCCATCTGAAATCTATTTAAATTTAAAAAAAAAATAAGGCGGGGGGAAATGATTGAATAAATCCTGCTCCACTGGTCCTAAAGAGAACCTGGTGACTCAGTCAGTTAAAAGTCTATCAGTACGAATAATAAGTAGCTGTAAAGTCATGCGTAATAGAAGTAACGTCTCATTTAGCACGCATGTTTTGTTTTTGGTGGGGAGTGTCATGGTGGTTGAAGGAAGACCTTCTCAGGTCAAATGAAGGACAACCACTTTCGTCTCATGGAAGAACAAATTATTTCAAGGTCAGGACGCTGCTGCACTTTGGCCCATAGAAAAGTGGGCTGATATAACTTGAAATGGCTCAATAACTATGATGGGAACAGCTAGGGAAAGCTGCCGTTCATCTCTAAACAGGAAAATGTGGAAATGAATGACTGCACAATCACCATTTTAATGCTTTGTTTTAAAAAAATGAGAAACTTTTTATAAGAGTTATTCACACGAAAAGATATTCACGTGGTGATGGTTCTGCCAAGGACCAGACATTCAGGGCGCTTTGAATGTAAATAAAGTCATGTGGTCTCAGTTTCTTCTTTTTTTTTTTCTTTTTTTTTTAAGTGTGTGGAGCCCAGCCAATAAGCAAACAGGTGATTACACTGTTAAAAAAATAATTTATTGCAGAGTGTTTTGAAATGGAAAAAAATGCTTGGTCAGTTTGCATCCATTTCATTTCAACAGGTGAGTTTAACAAGACATGACACAAACAAGCCTCCGTTTTCTACAAAACTGAGTTTTATAGTATAGAACCATTAGCTGTATTAGGCTGTAGTCGGCCTTTGTAAATAGTCCCTCACAAATGTGCAGGTTAAACATTTGTACAGTCAATGCATCATGACATGGCTGCATGCCGCGTCTTATATTTTGAGTACAATGGTACTTTGAATACGAGTGGCAAAACAAAAACATTTCAAATCAACTGTCCCCTTTGAAATGAATGCAAATGCCATTAATTCGTTCTTGTTCCCCAATATTTTTTTGAAATAAGCACTCAACAGTATTGTACAGTTGAATAAAACTAAGATTGTAAAGAATTAACCAGTTTTTGCAACTTTTTTTGCTTGGGCCGACCTTGATATAGTAACCAATGTGAACTAATGGTAGTTGTAAAGTTCGCTTCCGCCATCTAGTGCCTGAGTGCCTCAGCTTGTGACTTTCGACCTTGTACATCAAGGTACCACTGCTCATTTTGTGTCACTTATCTACCCAATTTCAAACGAGTACTGTAGTAGCCTAATATTAAAAAGGACGTGATGATATTTTTGCACATGATCCTTACTCGACGCGCTGGGTCACACGTTATATGGAGATGGGGCAGACGAGGACGCGGTCCTCCAGCAGAACACTGAGGACGAGGAACACAAAGTAGAGCACGAACATCGTGAGGCCGAGCGTCCGGCTCATCTTCCACTGACACGTGGCGATGGAGATGATGACGAAGAGGAGCATGAGGAAGAGCAGCACGATGGCGCAGAACAGGCCGTTAGAGCTGACGGTCACTGGCTGGCCGCCGTGCAACAGCGAGTACAACAGCCATGGGACGGGCAAACTACAAGTGCAAAAGAGAGGAGTCATTCCACAACTGGATTACTTTTTCCTGTCCCCCTGGTGAAATTATTAAAACCTTTTTTTTTTTCCATATTTGTTGTACCGTATTGGCCCGTATATAAGATGGCCCTGATTATAAGACGACCCCCTCTTTTTCAATACTCAAGTTTGAAAAAAGACTTTTTGAACACCAAATTAATTTTGAGACAGAAAATAATTACAGTACATCAACAAATGATTATAACAATATATTTGAGAGGAAAAGCATATTATTTTTGCCTCATTCAAATCTTAATATCTGAACATTTAAATATGTAAACTAAAGTGCAATCACATTTCGTAAATGAATGGCTTCTGATTTTTTCAATGTAAATTACATCATAACTTCTCAGCTGCCACTTAACCTGGCTGATCTTCGACCCACTTCTCTCCAGATTGTTGCTACGTTTCACCATTTTCTGTTATTTCTATTATTTTCTTCTCTTTTCTTTCTTGCCGCTATTTTTTTATTTTTCTTCTTCATGCTACCGCTATTTTTATTTTTATTCTTCGTGACGGGTTCACTTTGGCCTGTGGAGTCAAGTTCAGCATTCGCTTCAATGATATCTGGCGCTATCTAGCGTCGTGAATGGGTATCAAGTCAAGACCTTGATAATAAGACGACCCCCATTTTTTCTTATTTCAATGCAAAAACACCGTCTTATATTCGGGCCAATACGGTATTTATGCTCTTAGGTTTTATCTATCAACATACATGCAACCCTGTTCCCAAAACCTTTTTAGCCATCTTAAAAGAAGATGGGGGGCGATACCATGAATACGGTACATGAAAGTCGTCGTCCTATTTTTTTCCTTCCATGTTTCCGACCATAATTAAATGTGTCACTGAAAGCATTTCAACCCTGCTAACTCACATCAGAAAAACATTTTTTAAAATGCATAGCCACTCCATAAATATTGAAACATGAACACAATTCTCATCTTTGTGGCTTTAAAACCACCACCACAAAGGCTTTGAAATGAAACAACAATGCTCTCCAAGTGTAGACCTTCAACTTTAATTTTGAAGTTATTTACATCTAAATCAAGCAAACAGTATCGGAAGTACAACCGTTTGTATGTGTGTCTCACACTTTTTAAGACCAAAGGGGCAAATTAACGATCACAAATCAAATTTAACACCTGGGGCCCCATTTTGGTGGACTGGTGCTTGTGCCCTCAGCATAAAAATAGCCGGAACTTTATTTTAGAGCCGGCGCATGCACGTTTGGTCAACATGTCGGGGACCGTGTTGCGCTGCTCTGGTGCACGGAGTTGCTTCAACCCCGACTCATTCGACAATTTGGTACATCTTCATTTTTGTACCGGGGCAATAGTCTCGTTCAGTGTGTTTGTGAATTTGGAAGACGCGCTACACCTCACTGGGCATTACTTTTGAGGGAGTCCAGCCATGAGACCATTATGATTAGCATTTCTACTCTACCTGACGCTTTTTCATTGCTCTTAAGAGTTCCGATTTTTAAGACAAGCTGTGGTGCGCATTCGATATACAACGTTGGATTCTCTTTGTGTCCATTTTGCAGTCAACTTCACATTCCAAAAACATGAACAGCACATGTAGGTTACTTTGTGATTATGTGCATATATCTATACCGTATGTTCCCTGTGATGGACAAGTGATCAGACCAAAGTTACGGCAGCTGAAATAGACTGCGGCTCCACGCCTGACCCTGACCAGTTGAAACGGCAGAAAATGAAATCTGGCTTACTGCCTTGTTGGGTACGAGCGGATAAAAACAACATACCTGAGTCGGAGGCAAATAGACTTACCCCACAGTGATGTCAAAGATGTTACTGCCAACTGAGCTGGACACAGCCATGTCTCCCAGACCTTTGCGGGCCACAATAACGCTTGTGATAAGGTCAGGAATGGACGTACCGGCCGCCAGGATGGTGAGGCCCATGATTTCCTCAGAGATACCTATCGTCTCACCCACCTGGGCCCAGGAAAAGGTTCAACTTGATTTGAGGACGTACTTGGCACTCTAAACTGAGCACACATGAAGATGAACTGACCTGATGAGCCCACCATACCATCAGGTAAGAGAAAACGGCAATCCACAGGATTGCGCCAATAAATGTAAAGGCAAAATATTTCTTGGATGTCTGGGAAAGACAAAGGTGAACGTTTGACAGAAAAGCATTGCTTGTTGGGAGATGTGCCATTTCAAAACGGACTTTTTAATGGCTCCTTTGGTCTATGGTGTGTCAACCTCACTATCAAGAGTGAAATATTTTTGTTGTACAGTTAATAACCATTCCAGTCTCACTTGGCAAAATGGGGTGTGACCATTAGTAGGCGGGACACTTAATTTAGCTCGAAACTAAATAAATAATTGAATGTCATCCTCTGTGATCCTGCTTTTTAGAGCTACAGAAACGTACGGCTGGAGGTTCATTTCAAAATGTACATCTTTGGGCATGATTACACTGGATGACAATGGTTTTTTGTTGTTGTTGTTTTTTTAAATCAGAGATGCAAGTAAACGTTTCTAGATTTTGTGCTGATTCCAAATCCGCCCTCGTTTTTTTCCCAAGCTCATCTGGTTTTCGTAATAACAATAAAGAATAAGAATAACATAAAAATAAGAATGCAATTTCTTAATAACTGTATTTAAATTAAGGCGTTAATTGCACCTGTTGCTGAATCTATTTTCTGAAACGTCATAGCTATAAATCACAACCAATTACAGCATGGTAAAATCCCTGCTGTGTAAGCATTTATATATGTACCTTAAAAACAAGAAACAAAAACATCTCAGAGATCTGTGCTAGCAAAAAAAATTATAATAATAATAATAATAATAGAATAGACTTTTTTTTAAAAAATCCGCATCAAAAATAGGTTTGGGGACACAAAGCCGTCTCTGACTCGAATTTTCTGTTGACATGATTTCAGTCTTGACGTTGTTGAACTGTTTTGTAGTGTGTCGTGAGATTTGTGTTGGGAAACACTAGTGCAGTTATTTAAGTAGGTATAAGACTACAAATTTTCTGCAGCACACCCGAATCGCTCACGTCGCAATCGTCAAGAATCACAGGTGTCGTGCGCAGAGGGTGAATATACACACCGGGTTGCGGACGTCAGGCAGCGTGAGCCACAGCGGGAACACGATGGGCAGCAGGAGGAGGTAAGTGGCCTTCTTGCGTCTGCTTTCTGGCCAATCTAAAGACAAGGGCTCCTTCTCCTCCTCTTCCTCCTCGTCTCCATCATCATCCTCAGTTTCACTCGATTCGCTGCTATCTGCGTCACTGCTCTCATCGCCACTTCCGCCGCTTGAGCTGTCCTGCAGGCAAAAGACATTTCTGACCGTCCGTGAATCACACAAAAGGCATTCACCAAGGGTTGCTGATGAGTGGATTTCCACTTTGTGATGGACAACATTTTCCAATACAATCTTAATCCATACATATATTTTTTTAGACCGCTTATCGTCACGAGGGATACAGGAGAGCTGGAGCCTATAACAGTTGGCTTTGGGGGGAGAACGGCGGTCACTTGGCATGGACCGGTTGCCGGCCAAACGCAAGGCACATCGACAAACAAGCATTTAGACTCACATTCACACATCGGGATTGTTTAGAGCAGGGAGAGGCAACCAGTAGCCACCCCCCGACCACACTCTGACTGGCCCCTAGATTCATTCTCCAGCCAAAAGAAGTTTAGTTATTTAATGGGAGGAGAAGGGGGTCCACCACCCTGGTAAGGATAAGCGCTTCAGATCATGGATGAATGGATTATAAAAATGTTTCCTCTACTAAAATGAATAAGACCCATGAATAACTGACTTGACACCCATCAATTTTGTCATTCACATTATTTTATCAATGTTTATTTACATTTTTTTGTTTGTGTCTTTCCATTGTTTTGGCTTTTTTTTGGGGGGGGCGGTAACCTCAGTAGATTGGAGGTTTATCAGCATTTTTTTTTTCTTTATGCACAAGTGGCACACTGGTCGACTGGTTGGCATTTCCACATCACAGTACAGAGGTGCGAGGTTCGATTCCGGCTCTGGCCTCCCTGTGTGGAGTTTGCATGTTCTCCCCATACCTGCGTGGATTTTCTCCGGGTACTCCGGTTTCCTCCCACATTCCAAAAACATGCATGGCAGGTCAATTGAACACTCTAAATTTTCTACTAGTTTGATTTTGAGCGCAAATGCTTGTTCATCTATGCCTTGCCATTGGGTTCAGGGTATCCCCTGACTACTGCCTGAAGTCAACTGGGATAGGCTCCAGCATGCCCTCGACCCTTGAGAGGATATTTTTTCACTATGCATTTCACTGGGCATCATTATAAGCAGATTTTTCACTGTATAGTTGGCAGACATGGCTGAGTTGCGTCTTGTATCCTGCAACGTGAGCTGGTCTAATTACACTGCTCGACAACAATTTTTAATGTGAGATGCATTTATGTGTCCCGAAGTGTACTTTTGTTGCAAATTTTAAAATGCTTTTTTTTCTAGCACATTGGGTCTTTGAATTTTTTTTAGTTTGACCAATTAAGATTTGCACTATGGATTTTAAATTATAGCTATGTACAACTGTATTCTACCACTGGTCACTTTAGCTCTGCTTGATACTTTGCACATTGTCTCACAATGGTCACTGGGTGGTACCACCGCACTACGGTTCACTTATATTACGAAATGTCCTTCCATACTTAATTTTTCCATACTTATTTGTCATGTCCTTGTTTATGATGATTCTAATGCAGCGTGTTATACCGGAGACAAATTCCTTGTGCGTTCTACATACTTGGCCAATAAAGACGATTCTGATGTTTCAGGAAAAAAAAAAATCCACCTGATGCTTGACTTAACCCTTAATTGATAAATATTACTGTACTGAATATAGTATGATACAACATATCACATTATTGTTGTTATATTACTAGAAACATGAAAACCTAACGTGCTCATTTAAAAAACAAAAACAAGGGCAGATATAGAATCCGCACAAAAATTTAATTGAAAGAGTTCACTTGCATCTCTAATGAGAAAATGTAAAATTTTCAGGTGGATTTGGAACAAAACGCATGGCAAACATAGAATCTCAATCATTAAACATTTTGAGTGAGTTTATTTTTGTGAGAAAAAAACGGTGAAGCAGATGCACTAAATCGATTGTGCTGCCAAATTCAGATTATGCAACATGCGTTAAATCCCCTTCATAAATCCAAGCAAAGTCGATTGGGATCGGCTCCAGCTCACCCTAATGAGGACATAAGCACAATGTACATCGCGCACCAATATTTCTATTTATTTATTTGTTATTAATATGACCAACTCAGTAAACTTTTCATCCTTTGTTAAGATCTGGACCAATTTTGTTCTTTTTAACAATGTACAGATTGCAATTTGGGTTCCTCCTACTTCTTCTGTTGTCTCTTGGACGTCCAGTCTTTTATTTCTTATTTTTGAGTACAATTTTGATTTTCGCAAAGTTAAAATTTGAAGCCATGGTGTCTTTTGCATCACTTGCCAAAGAAACAGTCAGTTATCTTCCTGTGCAGTTAGTGTACTTTTAAGCCTGCGGAAAATGCCTTTTAAGATTGACCTCAAAATCAGCAACATGACTACTAATGTAAAAACGATCTGGATTGCAAATGCACACATGGCTCAACCTGAAGCCAATGTTCTTATTTGGTGAGCAACCATCAGGTAAACGTGACAAATGATGGTGAGCTGCATACCTTTGAGCCACCCTGCTCGCCCGTCACGTTCTTTGTCTCGTGCTCGGCTTGGGGGTTGGAGGTGGACGGCTCCTCTGCCGCTGTAGCAGGCGCAGACCGCTCACAGTTTGGCTTGTGATCGTTATCTGGACCTGGAAATCAAAGAAAAAAGTCAGACATATTTTCTTTGCGGAATAAAATTCTCACTGATCTTTTGAACGTTTGATCACATTTTAATTGGATGAATTTGTCTTAAATTACAAAAAAAAAAAAAAAAGTGCCCACCTAAATATTCCGGTTAACAAGAAGGCATTTCGAGTCACATAGCACACAGACAACCATCATCATGTCAGTCCTCTCGCCGACTGATTTGGCCTCTTTGAGGCCCCTTCAAGCTCCCAGTACAAGCACTTTTCTCTGCCTCTCGGCCTCTGAAGCACCTCATTAGTCCAAATGTTATGTATGGACACACAGATGTCTGATTGCCGAGATCCACCTACTTTGAGCCTCCACCATCAGTAATGTTTGGTAAACGACCAAAGAGAGGGGGATGGGGGGAGAGAGGGGGGCATGCTTTAGCATACAAAATTGGAGAGTACAGACCTCGAACAACATCGACCCCGAAACAAAGGTGATCAGAAATTCCGGATTCAGTTTCTATTGAAATATTTGCCCAAATCCTGCAAAAACACAACCCCCCAAAAAACATAACATAGCTTCTCAAAGGAGGTAACCAAATTAAAAAAAAGAGCACACACATTACACGTAAGGAAACATGCTGTGTTTGTATTGCATCCTGTGCAACCCAGCGTGGGGGCAGTTATTTCGTAAACTAGCCCCATTGTTACGTCAGAGTGGGCTGAAAGTGCAGAATGGCTTGCTTACAATCACGTTTGGACAAAAGAGATGGGTGAGCAGGCCCGCCCGAGACACAACTCTGTGTACAGTACAAGCAACAGTGTTCACATTCTGACTCACCTTCAGAGTGATGTGACTTGCCTGTGTCAGGGACATTCAGAGGCTTTACTTTGTTATTTGCTGCAGTCAAGAGAATCATTGCATCAAATTCGGAAAAGCTTCATTACAAACATACCTCAAGGCGCAAGGAAATGGAACAGACAACAGCCGTCCGAGACACACAGAAAAACAAGGACCAACAGGGGGAGGATACAGAACGGGTGTCTGCCGGTTGACCTTTTGCGGCGCCCAGCTTTCACAAATGAAAAGAAAATCATATGGAAACGAGACGGGGTTAACCCCAGACCGAACTCCTAAAAGGGGAGTACAGTATGGCTTGGGAAAAAAAAAAGAAAAGTCAACAGGCAGACGTTAATACATGAGACACAGACTAGCACATGTGGACGTTTGGGAGCGTCCGGCGGGGAACATGACGGCCCAGATGCACCGACCAGGTCCGCCACATCTCATTGCTTTGTTACGTCCAAAACCGTCACAGACATACAAGAGTGCAATGAGCACTTTGCACAGTCCAAGTATATCAACCCTGTACGATAGATTTTGGGCAGCCACAAAAGATCACTTGCAAACAATCACGGCCAGTCAAGCAGTTACGACACTTCGTGCAAACAAAATGCCACAATCCAATGTTGACATACAGCTATAAACACTTATAAAACAAACAAAGACATATTTCGGAAACAACACAGGAAAAAAAAAAAAACAACGCAAGACACAGGTTACCTTTCTTCTGCATAAAGCCCTCTGCTCTGACATCACCGTTAAAGGACGTCTCTGAGGGACATATACAACAAAAGGCGACTCTCCAGTCACACACGACTATGCAAGTGTATAAAAACGTCAAACCTCCATTCATTTCCTCCCCTATGGCGAGAAGACAATTACCTCGCTTGAACATTCCTTTCACACGTGACACAGTTGCGCACGAATGGCTCACTTCAAGATGAACTCACAACAGGAAAGTATGGTACTGCGAATGTGACAAGTGTTACTAGTCTTCCCTTATTATTTCAGTGAACAAAAATCAATGAAATAACTCAAACTGAAATTGAAAAAAAAAAAAAAATTCGTTCCATCCATCATCCATGAACTAAACCGTTTTACCCTCACAAGGGTCGTGGGGGGTGCTGGAGCCTATCCCGGCTGTCTTCGGGCAGTAGGCGGGGTACACCCTGAACCTGTTGCCAGCCAATCGCAGGGCACACAGAGACGCACAAGCATCCGTGCTCACACTCGCACTGAGGGACAATTTAGAACAGTGTCAAATATACGGCCCGCGGGCTGGAGCTGGCCCCCAAGGATGTTCAATCAGGCCCGCAGGATCATTTAAAAGTGACAAAATGCATAAAATACTTGGAAGGAATATTTTAATAAGGTGCAATTCATGGAGTATCCGCTAGGGGACACACTGTTTTGATCAGAGCAGAAGACAACATTGTTTTGATCAAGGAAGAAGACAACAGCAGTCTCAGTTTGTCACCGAGACAGACCCAACACAGCAGACGCTATCAAGGACATGTGAATACTTTATTCTTTACACATTTAATAGTACCGTATTTTCACGACCATTCGGCGCACTGTATTGTTGGGCGCAGTCTCACTAACGGGTGCTATTT
Source organism: Hippocampus kuda (assembly GCA_901007745.1). Taxonomy (NCBI): domain Eukaryota; kingdom Metazoa; phylum Chordata; class Actinopteri; order Syngnathiformes; family Syngnathidae; genus Hippocampus; species Hippocampus kuda. Next base: position 2,341 of record CAAKHF010025815.1, on the reverse strand, counting down.
TGGTATTTTACACATAGACAAAACGCACTGTTTCATTGGGCGCAGTTTTACAGTGGTAAAATATACGCCAGCTTAAACATACGGCGTGCGTGCACGCACGCTAAAAACACGTTAGCTTGAAGCATACGGTAGCATGCTAAGACATACGGATACACGCTAAAAACACGTTTTTAAAAAGGCAACGGAAGCAAAACTGAGTTGCTGCATTTTATTTAGCCAGCTTACAACGTACTCACGTTTTTTGATCAATCA
>CAAKHF010025814.1:693-11513 GCA_901007745.1 Hippocampus kuda | reverse complement strand
CTTGAACTCGTGCATGCACCCTGATTTTACCCCTATCAGAGTGTGTGTGTGTCAGCTGTTTGTGTGTCGGGACAAATGTGTACTTGGCTTGTGGAGCATGTGGCATGGCTCGAGCGAAACCGGAGGAGGGACATGGGATATGTCTTAAATCATTCACAGCAGTGTGTGTGTGTGTGTGTGTGTGTGTGTGTGTGTGTGTGTGTGTGTGTGTGTGTGTGTGTGCGTTGACGTGTGCTGCCGAGGCACAACAATGCCAGGATGTCTACAGTCATACCGTCAGGGTCGCTGGTGGAAAAACACCGGGTGGGACGCCAGTCAAGCACATAACTGAGTCAGTGGAAAAGCAGACCGTCACGTGATTTTTATTTTTTTTACCTATATTCACCCTGCCTTCATAAAAAAAGAAAATCTCTATAAATGGCATTTTTCCTTCTCGATCAAGTATGTGTGTGTGTGTGTGTATTTGTGTGCGCATGGAAGCTGCAGCGTCAGCCGGCTGAAATCCACCCAGAGAAACGGCGGAAGTTTGACAGGAAAGCCAACAATTGGAGGCCAATAGAAAAAAAAGAATTCCAATGCAGTATTGCTGATGCCCTTTATAAATGTGTGTGTGTGTGTGTGTGTGTGTGTGTCATTTTGTTTTTGTGTTTTTCACAGTTTGTGGTGTGTGTGCATAATCAACATGTATAAGTGTGTCTATTAGTATCAGTGTCTGTGTATCCACGTGCTTGTCTTATCAAGTGTCGCCATGCGTCTGTGTGGGTGTTTGTGTGTGTGTGTGTGTTTGCTAGTTGCCTCTTTCCAAATTGAACGTTTGTGGACTGTCTGCCCATTCGCCCCTTTTTTTTTTTCGCTTTTTGTCCGAGGCATTTGGTGAGCTGATAGAGAGGTGGGTACGCTGTAGTGGGTGAATACAAATGCGTGGCTTTGTATTCATGCGGCTCACTTGTGGGGACAATGTTGTCTTGTCATATAATTGTTATTTAAGAAGACTTACCGGTGTGTTTATTTGCATCAAGCATGTGTGATTGCTTCCTCTTGACCTTTTCACTGCGCTATTCGAAATGTCATTCGATGGTCAGCCTCAATGTTGTTGAGAAGCATCCATGGATCTGCTCTTTTAGGATTCAAATGCATTTTGTTGTGCCAATATCGCTAGCGACCTGTTGTATTTATTATCTTTTATTTTTAATTTCAACATTTTTATTTATGATGCATGACAATTTAAAATTTTGCTACAGATTTTATCAAAGGTCATGTAAGTTGGCGCATGATTTGCTTTCCAAATAAAAAGATGTGGCGGGATGGAGCTGATCCTTGGGCCTAGAGCTTGACACCTACGTTTTAGGCAAGAGCAACTCACGGCCCAATAATAAATACCGCAGTAAAGTTCAGCTACAATTGTTGCTTTTTGAATTGTTTAATAGATATTTAATATTCTGTTATCAATGGAAGAGGGAGTGACTGGGCTGGGGCAAGGTTAGGGCCTGGTGGTTGCTTTTGTGACCCTTCCTGGCGTTGCAAGAGGACATACTGTAAAGCGTGGATTTGGATGGTGAGGTCTAAACGATAGCGAATTTCTAAATGAAGGAAGCAATGGTGCATGCGTGTGCTGCAATAGAGGCCCAAAAAAAGGTGAAAGAGAAGGAGAGAAGGCTGCAGACAGGCAAGTCTGCCTGTATATTGAAGCAAAATAAGCGTGGCGGCTCTCTTTTTTTATTCCCGTCACACATTTGACTGCATCAGCTGCTATAAGCACAAAAAAGTGGGGGAAGTGAGGCACAGGCTGATGCAACAGGCCCCGAATCCCGCAGGTCGGAATTGGCAACCGCCTCCTCCGTCCTGCGCGTTTATTCAGCTCCCAATTCCTGTGAAAGGCGGCAGATTGGAGTTGGTGGGCTCTCTGTCAGTCGGGGTCCAAACAATTGTCAGCTGGCAGACACTCCACATCCGAGGCCTCCAGTTCTTGTTTCTAGCTAGCAGATGTGGCACACACTTGGCACCATCCCAGTGCACTAGTTTGGTCTAAACTTCCTCACACACTTGAATTATTGCTCGCCAGTCAGTAGCGTTATGCATAAAAGTGTTCGCTGATTTACCTGAAACTTGGTAGAGGACCAAGATTCTGATGCAGATCCCGTTGAAAGCGCTGCCGCGGTTCACTTGGATTGGGGCAAAGTGGAACAGTGACATATTCGATGAGGCTACCATGGAATAAGCTCGCAGTTGATTCGCCGCGTTTGGTACTGCATTTCAAAACGGAGTTGCGGTGGAACTGGATCCCGATCTTCTAATCTAACAAGTCGGACATGGATGGTTTGGTTGTATGTCATGTGGTAAATGCCTCGACCCTAAATTCAATCTATTCCAAGTGTCAATCTTGTTTTGCTACTATGTTCCATTGGTCGTGTAATGGTTCACATATCTGACTTGTGTGCAGCTAATATGGGATCGTTTCCCACTCCATGTGCTCTTCAAAAAACATCCTGTGATTGACTGGCACCTGGTCCATGGTGTAGTTATCTCGGTCAACGAAACGACTCCAGTCCCTGTTGTGCATTTCAACCAAAAAAAAAAAAGAGATATGGAGAGGGAATTGATAGACTTTGTCGAACTCCAAGGGGAATTCCATTTTTACTCTTTGGGGAGGTTTTAGACAGTGTGAATAACGAGCAACGCGATAGCCTGCCTCAGAACCAAAGTCAGTTGAGATGGCCTCAAATTACTTCTTGAGCTAAATTGAAATACAGTATAGAGAAGGGTGATGTTTTTGTGCCTCGTTCATGGGCATCTCGGTAGCTCCGGAACCATACTCTCTCCAGTATCCTGCCGCAGGTCTCGCAATAGTAGGTAGGCCATGGTTGAATTCCAAGGCTTTCAAAGTTCTGTCTTTTTATTTTGAGGAGCAAATGTCATCTCTGGTGACATCACTGCTCATATACACTGCGCTTGTGCATGGAGCTTCACACTGAGCAAGCACGATCCAATCACAGGACCCCAACTACTTTGTACAACGTCTCCGAGATCACGTCATAGATTTGTGGTTGTTGATGCGTGTATCCAAATTCGATCATTCCTTCCTATCTCTCAGCTCTGTCTTTTACTCGAGAGCATGCGTTTGTACACCGAATCCTGATGAATCACCAACATTCAGATCCCTTGGCATCTTCTCCAAAGAGAACTATCCTCACAGCTTTTAGGAATTATGGTTTACAACTGACCCCGGCCGCACCTCTCCCACGGCCATCATTGATCCACTTTCCTGTTCCCCTTTCATCTTGGAGCATAGAAGCATTGGCACAATTTCCTCGGTCCTTTCATCATTCTCCTCATCTCCTCGACTAGAGGGAATACGAGAGAGAAGAAGGGGACATTGTGAGAGCGGCGTGAAGACCGCGATACAGGGAGAAGCTCGGCTCAGCAATGATTCCCTGGCATTAATTGGCGAACAATAACCCACTTGCAAAAGCATAAGCTGGCCCCTGTGGTTCGGCTGCCTTTGATTGGCTCCTTGCTCACCCGGTGTCCTGAGAGCGTCATGGTTTGATGATCCAATTGAAGTTATTTCTACCCGTCCTGCATTATCCTTCTCTCCTATGACCTCTTTCCCTTTTCAGCAATTTGTCGTACTGTTCACTTCCCCACTTTCAGTCTATAAATGAGGTACCCAATCAGTCATGTCATGAGGCTGAGGGGAATCGGGGGGTAACAACGTTGATTGGGGGCCACCGTCTGATAGTGAGAGTAAATTAAGTGGTGAGGCAAATTTAATACCAGGGCTTTAATCCCTGGGAAATGTCTTGAGCATTTTGACTGGCAGCCCCTTGACTGACATGAGTCACCGTTTAAATAATAGGAAGACAACTGACACAATAAATGGGCATTGTCCCCAACTAATGTGTCCCGGAACACTGTTCGGGAATCACTGGTACAGAATAGCGTGTGGCCAGTGATCGTATCATATCAGTAGCCTGCTGGCTTTACTAATACAAGATTGTTTCTTGTGGGCTCTCCGCTTTGCTTTATTTTTTTATGGATTGTTCATTCATCCAAACAATAAAACATCAATCAACCAGCTGTCAGATGTCTTTAGAACAATTTGAAGACCAGCTCAAAACATATCCGGTTGTTTGCAGCTGCCGCCTTAAAGCATCCGCTGGTTACATCTTTGCCCTCTGGCGATGGAGGTTACAAATGGTGCCTCACAAAAAATGAAAAAGCTGCATTATACCAGAGTTTTGCTCACCTCGGCATGATTACACATACATTTGATTGAAGGGGCCAAAAAAAAATGCAAATCAGCCCTAGCAATTTCCTGCCACCTCTCCGATTGTCTACAATTTAAAGCCATGAATAATTTTCAAGCTGAGCGCAAGAAAGAGTGTCGGTGCACGGTAATCGTTGTACGAGATAAGAACATGCTGCAAGAGGTTTTTGCATGTGATAAGATACACAGTCATTTTGGCAGTGCAAAAATAAAGAATTCTACCTTCAGTCTCCAAAAGAGCCAAAAGATGATGAGCCTTTTTTTTTTTTTTTATACTTATTCCAAATGCAGGACCAGCCTCCATTAACTGTCGGAATGTGTTTATCCCTCGTTGAATGGCTCTAAAAAAAGTTACTGAATGAGATGCATTCAGTAACTATGCAATTCACCTGTTTCACTGTGTTCACGTTTTCCGTTCTAACACTAGAAACCGCTACAGTGGTGCTTCTACTTAAGAATGTCTCTTCATACGAAATGTTCAAGTTACAAAACGGCTCAACAGGAAAATATTGCCTCTTGTTACGAAAAAAATTTCAAGATAGGAAAGTTGTTTTTTTTTCCCCCCCTCTCCCTACCTTGTGGTTTCCTTTCTGAAGTCTGACTGTAAATGTCCCCATTGCAGGACAAAGGATATCTTAATAGTAAAAATACAGTATGGGTAATTTTGTAAGTAGAGGTACCGCTGTATTCGTGACGTGGAACTGGTGTCTTATGTTTGTTCACGACTTGAACATTTCTCTAAAGACCAAGTACGCGTAGTGTCGGAGTCTATCAAAGTTTCTGAAATTTGTAGTCGATAAATCCTCTTGAAGCACTTTTAGGTGAGTAATGCCTTTCTTTGACTCTTTCATGCGCCAATAATGATAACCTGTAACCTGATAACATGATAAACTGTCCACCGTAGGAACCGTTGTCCCTGAAATGGTTACATCCAAATGGCCGTATTTATTATGTATTTTTCTACTCGTTTCAGATTTGAATTGTTTGACTTACACATTTTTTTTTTAGGCTGACAGTTTGCCAGATCCCTTGTGATGCCATGATGGCTCATATTTTCTGTCACCAACAACGACAAACGCCTCCTAACTGTGTGGTATTTTTTTCCTCACAATGTATAAAAACATCTGAGATTATTTGTATTGACTTGATGCATCCCGCTCCAATACCAAAATTGCAATTGTCTCCCCTTTTAAAAACTTATAGAGAGAGTGCAAAGCATTATAACAATATTTGAATTGCACAGAGGAATAAAAAGCTTCGACTACGGATCTATTCCGTTATCTGTGGTTTTATTTATTTTATTTGTTCATTGTTTGCTCTGTTTACTGCTGTTTGTAAAGTGTCCTTGAGTGTTGTGGAAGGCGCTTCAAATAAAATGTATTATTATTATTATTATTCCTCGAACAGTCTCAGTGTAAGGTGCTTTTTGCTGTACACAGTAGTTGTTATTCCATTTTGCAAGGATATTAAATCATCTTTCAGCTTACCCAGGTCTCATAGATCGCATTAGTAATTTTAACTCGAACACCATGAAACACATTATTTCGGATTATACTCGGGGGAACAAATCCGTTCCCTTGCTCCGAGTGTTTACTCCCTCCTGTGTGAAAACGCTCCGTGGTGTTGTGTCCTGCAATTTGGCCGAGGAGTCACCTACTGATGCGTGCTCCGGGCACATTAATCCTCGACAGTTGATGGCCATTGTTTGAAGTAGGGGGTGTCACACGATGTTTGCCTTGGGATTTCCCACTATTGTCCGTCAATGCCACCTTGGGTGGATGCAGGGTGTTCGTAAAAAGACTTTCCTTGCCATCACCGTCAACATGGATTATCTACTCAGAAAATGCAGTGAAATTTCAGGATTAATCTCAAATGCACTCAAATCGACTTCACAGATGACTTAATTTGGCCTTTTCTGAACTTTTAAATGCCCATGTCCAACGGGTTGAATGTTTCAGTACTTTTTGGACAACTTCCTGTGCTCTTCACAAGGAGCTGAAGGGCAAAATTCACAGGAGGCGTTTGATCCATTTAAATATCCGAAGGTGAACACTTTTCTGCTGATGACACTGCATGACACTCGAAGTTCGGTGGCCAAATCCTTCGGAGAATCTATTGGATTCTGTTGATCAGTCGTTAAGTTATGAAAATGCGAATAGCACGATGACGAGGACTGTTTGAAGACCAATTCTCCTTCAACCAGGAAATGGATTGGTCTTGCATCCAAACTTTTTGAGAAGGTCAAATTTAATCTGTCGAGGCCTGGGTAGATTTTAGGTTTCGTCTTTCGGAGTTGTGTACAGTGTGTAGTCTTGGCAATTGTCTTTAAAATGTGCCTGTACGTGGGCGTTGATTAGCCCACCCGCAAGAGTGGCAAACCAATGATAGCCGTGGCCGAACAAGACCTTGTTTATGACACTTGCTAATGGCTGCAATAATTCAGCTGACTGACAGATGTGGACGAGTGTCGAGTAACAGCGGGTGATACCGTCGTGAACATTCGTTCAAAACTGATTAAGATGAATCACCTGCAGTGCTGAACAATCAATGCTACTTTGAAAGTGGGGGGAGGTCCTTGGTCAAATTGATTGCATGTTTGTGGTGTTTTATTGCCATCTTTTGATTCGTGCTTGGATTTGGATCTGGTCTCGTGCCTCTCTGCCATTCATCTCGCCTTTTGGTCTTTTTTTAATTGAATGGTCGCAGCAATTTGTCGATAATTCATCATTATCAAATTTTTTGGGATAATCGATAGTGTTCTGAGGCCTTGTTTATTAAAAAAAATTCAAATATTTACTAACAGTAAATACTGTCACATTTCTGCAGTCCTCCATGAAAGCAGACTGATTGTCTTTTGAGTTATTTCAAAATAAGACATTTGCAATCACCTGCCTTAACTTTGGAAAATAATTACAGTTTTTGGGCATTAATTGAATCATAAATAATTGACATTTTTTCATGTTTCACACTTTCATTTTGAATGTCCTGTCCAGAGATGGAAATTAATTGACAGATGAATTGAAAATAATCGTCTGCTGCAGCTTTATTTTCTTCGGTCTTCCAGCCTCGATCAGAGTCAATGGCCATCATCTTTACATGCAGCCATGAACATTTTTTCCACCTCCGCTATTGCCTAAAGAGGTGCTAACGCCTTTCTATAAACCTCATTCACATGCCCACGTACAAAGACAACAAAAGGGAAGACGATTTTTCTTTTTCGTTTATTTTCCTGGACGGCCGTTCAAGAGATATTGACTGATTCCAATCTGCTCAAGGTCACAATTTATCGCATGAAGTGCACGTCCAGAGCAGGTCACATTTGTTCTCAGTTGAGTTGAGTGAGTTGTGCACGCGCGCGCGCGCACACACACACACACACACACACACACACACACACACACACACACACACACACACACACACACACACCATGGTCCTGCCCCATCCTCTGTGTCGAGCACGTTCATTCAAACTCTGTGAAGATTGTATAAAAATGGGCAGAATTACTTTGGCGTTTAAAAAAAGTTGAGAGGCAAGATTCTGAGCTGATCTGATCACAAAAATCATTTTTAAAGTTGAAAGACAAAAGCATATATTTGTAAAGTCGGAATCACAATGAGCAAAACACCACACACACACACACACACACACACACAAAAGATGCTATTTGGGATGATTTTTTTTCCCACTGATCAATCTTGGATGGGCCTATTTTTAATCTTGTCGTGGAACTGACCATATTTGGGCAATCCTGCCTGGACTTGCTTCCATAATGGTGTACAGCCAATAATTGATTTGCTTGCTGTGCCTTTGTTTAATGTATGTGTTTCTCTTTAATAGTGTCATTGTGCTTTTAGTTGAACACTTCTCGAGGTTCAACTGATACTTATGATTTTCTAAAAAAAATAATAAAAAAACGCGCACACACCCATTTATGAGTTTAAACGTTTCTATAAAAAAGACTAAATATGAAGAAGGGAATAATGAAAAAAGACACCACAAGATCACTCACATTTTAAACATAGAGCAAGTTTTGTGGACACTTGCCATCTGCCGAGAAAATTCGGCGCTAATTCGGGTTACATTGTGGCTGTATGAACAGAACTCCACCGAAACCCAAGTAGCCCCAAGTAGTGAGTGTACAATGGATTAGCAGACTGTTCTATCCAAGCTATCATGCATCAGCATAATTGTTGTCGTTCATTCTCACATGGGTTGATTCATTCCCAACCTTGTGACCTTCAGTGCCCACAAAGACACAATCATCTCCTTCACTGCTGACACCTCTCAGCATGCAGAGGATATTGTTTCAGACAAGGCGAGTCACAGGAATTTGCATTGAGCCCATCAAAAAAAAAAAGAAAAAAGTGTCGTTCCGCAAAGAGAGCGTCATTCATATTCATGAGGTCGCAGCCGGACCGATGCCCTCATTGGCCCCTGTCACAGCTCAAAACCTGCCTCTATGGTCACAGCAAACAGTTCTTGGATGGCTCTTCATTAGCAACAACATCCCTGTTGACCCGAGTGCCAACGTTTATAGATCCTTGCCTCTCACGGCACGCGCGGCAAGATTCTCAGGTCCCGCCACCTAACGGGGTTCTGCTTTGAGGCGCTCTTAATCCAAAGTGAAGTGCGTCGGCAAGTCTCGAGTGCGAGCTCGCCTCATGCAATATACATGAAACATGCTTGCCTTGTTTCTGTGCTCAGCCGGTTCATTTGAATGAACCATTGGGTTTCTCGCTAAATAATTGCCGCTTGCGTTCACGCCCCTTCGTGAACCCTCCCTCTCTTTGATGACTAAAAGCTTGGATGCTCACGACAACAACAGCAGTCTGATCATATACCTGTCATTGCCACGAAATATATCATTAAGAGAAGAGAGTTGATGCCAACTATCCATGTCCAAATGACCAAGTAGCGAAACATAATCGAAATTAGGTACCCACCCTGTTGCCCTGTACTTGCGGGGCAATGCCGAGCACTGCTTTGATGTGCTCGTGCTTCCAATGCGGTGAGACTGTTGCCTGGCTTTTCGCACAGCCTAGATGTCAAATTATGGGTGGAGCCATTCGGTATGGGGCGATATGTAAATTTTGAACGAAAACCCCCCCCCCCCCGAAAATAATGGCTGGTTGCCTAACGCCCATGATAGTGTTTATTTGTTTCCATCAAAATGTTATAAGTTGACCATCTAAACATTTTCACCATAACCTCACCCCACGATTGCACCACTTGTAAATAGAACCTTCAATGTCATTTGACCAGGCAAAGCGACTGAGAAAACGGGGTCAATGACTTAAATGCGTATTACCCATTTGCCCATCAAAACAGCACTGCATAATCTGAAAAATAGAAACATGAATTCATTAGCTTGTCCCTCAATTATCATCTTAACTAAGTTTCCACCACATTTAATGATCAAAAATACCTGTTGGAATGTAAGATTTCGGCCAGTGTCCCATCTCGCTCGGAAGCAATTCACTCTGGCATAACATCTTTTCCACCGACACTTCAAAGATTCAAACTATGTCAGCTCAGAAGAAGGCACGAATTAGAATTTTTTAAAAAAACAGTCCTGCCATCTTTTCGATCCAACTAATTTCTCTAACTCCACTCAATTTTTCTTCCACATCCACCCACGTATTCTGCTGGATTTATTTAGGTGCAAGCATTCATATTCTGACACTGGAAGTACTCAGACGCCTGTTGTTCACAAACATGAATAAAAGTGTCTTCGGGATGGGTCACCAACCATTTCGAAACTGAGAGAGGCAGTTTTTTAATATAATTTCAAATCATCATTTGTGAGTTCTTCCAAGAAAATCAAAATATCATATCACTGGTGAACTACAGTGTTTGTAGAATTGGCCATTGGCCTAATTTGTAGAATAATATTGGCCCATGGCGGAACCTTGGTGTGTTCACAACCTGCAGGCAAAATGTATGAAATCATTCGATTTAATAATCATTCTACTATTTCCATATCACATGACCTCATTGTTAAACGCAGTGCGACTCGCACGTAGAAGGAGGTAGATGCATGTTATCCTTTTCTTAATAAAGAATATACGTTGCTCGACATCATGTCTGCGGCTCGGTGGGAGAGCAGATACCTGCGGGGGGAAACAGTGGGCTGATGGCAAGATAGCAGCGGAGAATGCGGCGGACCTCTTTCGAAGCTAACAGCCACGGCTAACTGATTTGCCCCAACCACCGCCCGGCTCTCGATAAGGAAAGCTCCCTTTTCATTTCATTCATTTCTTATCTTGTCCATTTTCCTCACAGGTTCTTTTGCTCACCTCCATCAACTCTTTTAAATACATCCTCGGTTGTGATCGTTTTGTGAAACTCCCAAGCTGAGTTTTTGGCTTTGGGATTTCCTTTGCCTTCTCGTAAACTCCTTTGAAAGTTCTGATCAAGTATCAAGTGTGTGTGTGTGTGTGTGTGTGTGTGTGTGTGTGTGTGTATATATATATATATATATATATATATACACACACACACACACACACACACTCACAATTTCTAGAGGCGAGCTTAGCCTCACGAGATC
>CAAKHF010025813.1:31900-67054 GCA_901007745.1 Hippocampus kuda | reverse complement strand
TAAGCCTTAAAACTACACAAAAATATACCTTATTTTATGTATAATAAATGTACAATTGTATTGTAATGAAAGAAATACTGTACACTGTACTGTATAATAAAGTCGTTTTATTTTCCTTTGTGATGGTATTTGATGGGTTGATGGAATGGAGTGGGAGGAGGGAGGGAGAGTGGGAGGAGGGAGGGAGAGTGGGAGGAGGGAGGGAGAGTGGGAGGAGGGAGGGAGGGAGTGACTGTTTGGAAGGAGAGTCACCTTCCATAGGGACTGTAGGTCACTCAACCTCCGGTGTGGCTTCTCTTCTTTGCTTCTTAGGAGACTCTTGATCCTTTTTGCTGACTAAAAATGGTAGACCCAGCGTACTGGTACTGTGACGCTAAGTCACGCAAACGCACACCTCGTTCGTGTTTTTCGATTATGTCCTTCTTCTGCTCGATCATAATTTTCGTCTTCTTCGGCTGAACACTAACCTGTGGTGGGGTCTTTTTCGGTCCCATAATCGCAAACGTGCACTCTATATGGTCCAAAATGTCGCTCAAACAAATCACGTCCGCAATCAGAGAAAGGGGGTGACCAACTGGGACGCCGTTGAGCGTGCGTAAGCTTCTCGTTGCTGCCACCGTGGCACTGCTCGATCGCGTGGTTTGTTCGTCCGCCGAAAACTAGTTCGTCCGCCGAGACTATATGCTCGCGAATTTAATGTTCGTGAGGCGAAAAGTTCGTAAACGGAAGCGTTTGTCAGCCGAGGTATCACTGTATTCTGAAAATACTTGAAAATATTTGAAGAGAACGCATACATATCAAGGATAATATGGAAACATAAAACACTTTTACAAATCAACAAGATCAGATAAATTATATTTTCGTTGTCATGGCAACCAATGACTCAATAAAGGCGCCAGTTACAACCCCGCTTTGTTCAGCGGAGAGATCAGTGCTACTGGACGGTCTGCGGTTGGACGGATGCAAGGCTTGAGGAGCCGACTATAAGAAAGGACCGTCAGCGCAGAGTGCCGATGCGGATGTGGAACTGGGAGTCGTGGCTTGGAGTTGAAGCGGAATACGTGGGACAGGAGCTGTGATCTCTTTTCATCAATGGACGCTACAGCTTCGTGTTTGCTTTCAAAACGTAGCTTGTAGCAGACGTGTGCAGATTTTCAGCATGATGTCCCTGATCCACTGCTTAAAGGACACTTTGATCCTCTATGCAGGCAAAGTGATTAAGATTGCACGACGGTCTGTATCTTATGTGTGTCGGGGAGGCTATAGAATTAATTTTGTGATATCCTCGCTTGCTTTTCAGTTTTGATGTATTATTTTCAATTTTTGTAGTTTCATTGAAGTAATAGTTTGTTTACGTTTTTCAGAGGCGGTCTTGAACGCCTCTCGAGTCGAACTGAAGAACAGAAGGCACAGAGACGGACAAAGACTTACCTGCATTTGTTGAGACTGTTTAAAAAACAACACCACCACAGCTCTCCTTTTTTCGGAGCCGCAACAAAAACGTATTTAATAATGCAGCGACACAGTTCACTGAACCAACAGCAAGTTATAACATAGGAATCATCTCTTTAGGAAGGAGCCTCCTTGGAGTCGATGTATTAATAATAATTAATAATAATACATTTAATTTAAAAGCGCCTTTCATGCCACCCAAGGACACTGTACAGAAAATACAATGTAAAAATAAAAAGAAATATTGTATAAAAACAGGACATATAATCACAAAACAGAGGAAATGGAAGAGTTATGTATTGTAGGCAGTCCTGAACAAGTGTGTTTTTAGACGGGACTTGAAAGTGAAGAGAGGTCTACAGTTTTGGAGGTCCGGGGGTAGATTGTTCCAGAGCTTTGGAGCAGCGCGACCGAAGGCTCTGGCTCCCATGGTGCTGAGGCGGGCAGGGGGCACTGACAGGCGGAGGGAGGATGAGGGTCTGAGGGAGCGAGTTGGGGTAAGCATCTGAAGTAGGTCGGACAGGTAGGGAGGGGCCAGATTGTGGATGGCCATATATGTATATAGGAGCAGTTTGTAGTTGATGCGGTAATGGACAGGGAGCCAGTGGAGTTGCTGAAGGACGGGGGTGATGTGCTGTTGAGGGGGTGTTTTTGTAATGATGCGAGCAAAGGCGTTTTGAACCAGCTGGATTTTATGGAGAGACTTTTGAGGTAGGCCGAAGAGGAGAGCGTTGCAGTAATCTGAGCGGCATGTGACAAGACTGTGGACAAGAATAGCAGTGGTGCAGGTGGTGAGGGAAGGGCAAAGTCTGTTAATATTGCGGAGGTGGAAATAAGCAGTGCAGGTGATGGTGTTGATATGTGACTGGAAGGTGAGCATGCTGTCGAGGATGACACCCATACTCTTAACCTGAGGGGAGGAACTGAGGAACTGTCAATATTGAGGGAGAAACTGTTTTATTACCGTATTACCGTAATGACCAATACACAAGACGCACCGGCTTTTAAGGCACTCGGCGAGCTTTTCAGAAAATGGAAGACTTTGGTTCGCCCTATAGTGCGGAAAATATGGCAATTAAAAAATGATTCAGTTAATACAGTATGTTGCACATACTAGTTACATATAAATTGTACCTAATGCAAAAGTTTTGTACTTAAGTAAAATACGACTGAACAGTAATTAGGCAGTGATTCTTTCAGGTACGTGTACCATACAACCACTGAATACAGTTGTTTATGTAACATGGGTGCATGACTGTGTAAATGCGAATTGCATTGCGTTGAGTCTTCAACTACCGACGTTCTGTTTGCGATGTTACGGAATCCTAGTCTCAGATTTCTGTGCTTTGGTGCTGTCTTGTGATATTTAAGGCAATTACAAATTCTTTGGGGTGGGTGAATTATTCACTGGTTTGGTGTTCAGCTTTACTGGATGAGTTTTTGTAGTGAATAGCTTGGGATAGGTTCAGCAGAAAAACGCTGACTTTATTAACAGTGAACCTCAAAGATGCAGGGGATTACTGTACACCAAGCAAGCCTTCTAAACGGTCCACCCGTCACAGCGATGTCACATGATTTGTTTTGCCGCTTGGACCAACTTAACCTGTTAAATGAACAATATGTGAAATTACAATAAGCCCTCTGAGTTTTCTTGTTCTTCATTCACAGTCCTTTGAAGATGTGGTCCGAAGGAGGCTCTTTCGTCAAGGGGGTGGCCCTGGGAGGAGTCTTCTACCTGTTGCTCTCGCTCCTGGGGAGTTTCAGCCCAAATGCCAAATCTGTCTCGGAGGACCTTCACCAACACCACCATGTCCAGGCGCAGAGTAACGATAACCTGAAGCAGCTCTCGGAATCGCAGACGCAGGAGTTAAAAGATCAAGTCCGTGTCTATTGCGTCATCATGGTCCAGCCAAAGATTCTGGTCTACTGGGCCGCTGCCTTGGGCACCTGGAGCAAACACTGCGACAAGGCTGTGTTTTACACCTCAGAGTCATCCAAGGCCCTCGAGGCAGTTGACCTGCAGGAAAGAGATGGTTGGGCGAGGTTGTGTAAAGCTCTAAAGCATGCTTACGAGAACGCCGGGGACCTGCGCTGGTTCTTCGTGGCACAGCCCATGACCTTTGCCATCATCGAAAACCTCAAGTACCTGCTGCTCACCAAGGATCCCAGTGAGCCCTTCTACATGGGCAACGCCTTGAAGTCCGGGGAGCTGGAGTATGTCGCGTACGAGAGCGGCATCGTCCTCAGCTATGAGGCTCTGAAAAGGTTTGTGCGCGTGCTGGACGACAAGAACAAGTGTCCCATACGAGTGAACCGCCTGTGGAAGCTTAGCGAAGACAAACAGCTGGCCATGTGTCTCAAGTACACAGGCGTGTTCGCTGAGAATGGCGAGGACGCGCGCGGCATGGGCCTGTTCAACGGGAAGAGCCTCGATGTTCTGATCAAGGAAAGTATGAAAAACAACCCCAAAAATGTGGTGGAGGGCTGCTGCTCCGACTTTGCCGTCACATTCAACGGCATGACCCCCAACCAGATGCAGGTGATGATGTATGGCGTCTACCGGCTTCGTCCATATGGCCACGATTTCCACGACTTGCTCATGTTTGACCCGCCAGACGGTTCGGACAATGACTAGGATCACAGGCTGCACCAGGCCTTTTTGTACGAGCTGCTTGAGTGTGAAGATGTTTTCCATCGGGATCCTCACTGGCGGAAATCCAGTTTTTACAAGTTTTGTACCTTTTGCACTTTTCACCTTGTTCTTGCGGCGTCGATTTAAAAAACAAAAAAAAAACGTCCGATGCTCACTAACTGTCCTTTGAAGGCAAAGCTGGGAACTGTGTTAATGTGAAATAGGTTCCCGGAAACGTCAGTAGCTTTTTTTTTAAATCAAATTCTGTTTTTGTGCTGTCCTGAAGCTGCATTACATGAACACACTAAATGCAGACACCTTACAAATCCCATTTCATGTCTGCTCTAATTTTATAATTTAAAGACAGGGGTACTCTGAAAAAAAAAAAATAACGGGCTCCGGGAGCAGGACTGAAGAACCGATGGCATTTGATCCATTCGGCCATGCATTTTGAAAAAAATATTTATATATTCAACCTGTTTGTTTGATCATGTGTGTTTTATTCCAGAGGAGTTTGTGCAAAAAAATGTAATGGCCCAACAGGTGAAAGCTTGAAGGTTCACTGCACCAATTCAAGCCTGAATTTAGGTGAGTGTGTGTGTTGAATGATCCATTAATAACTACTTGCACTTGACAAATGTGATTAAAATGAAAAATAAGTGGAAATAGGTCCCATGTCCTGTTAATGATTAAGACGGTTCATTTTGTAAACACTACGGTGGCCATTTTACCATCCCTGAATTAACTCATTCAGTACCAGCCAATTCTGGACCAAGTCTGAAAAGACGTTTAAAAACGTCTTTGGGAGTGAATGAGTTAAGGGTGTTCATGTTTAGTGTTACTTCCAAGCTGAAATTAAGCTTGAAGTCCAAATAAACGATGTAAATTTTGTTAACAACCCTGTCAAATGTGAATGATTCAAATAAGAAAAAAACTGAAGTGACCAACACAGTTGGTCTCTACAGTTCAGTACTCCCGAGTTCTCAGTCCTGGCACGTTTTCAGCATTTACCTTTAAAAGTACAAAGTATTTAGGAACACATGACTCAATTCACTTTTACAGGGTCTTTAGGAACATGTTCATGCAGTTGACAAATTGGGCTTGTTGGCAGGGTTGGATCACACCTCAGTCATTGTGCAAACATCCTGTTTCACATTAACCAGGTGCAGTTTGAACAAAGAGACAAGCATTCATTCAAACGGAGATACGTTTCTTTTAATTGGTGCACATCGGTGGTGAATTGGTACAAAGTTTTAAGTCAGCGTGAACATCTGCTTCAAGAGAACTACAGATTCATTTTGGCAGGGAGGTTGGGTGTTTCTTCTGTTATTTATACGTCTTCATGTGCCACAGTCCGTCGTTCAGATAGTGAACATTCTCGATGCCAATGCCCTTGTTGACTTTTTCTCTGTACAAAAAGACAAATGATTGTCGTGACTCAGTCTACAACACCGATTAATACAGTTTTAATCTTACATGCTCTCTGCAGACAGCTTCATGACGCCAACGCACAGTGCATGCTGTTTACCCTCTGCCATAATGGCCTACAACTTCTTGTTAAGGACAACATATGCTGCAAAAAATAATGTCACTTCACATGTGATTTTTTTAAAGGTACACCTTTGACTGATTGGCCTTTTTTAAGGAGGGAGGCATATTTGTACTTCTTTAGAAGTGTGACAATTTATGTCGCCATCAAAACGAAACAATAGTAGACGTTTTCAGTCCTGGTACTTGTGTGCAGTTTGGCAGAAGGGCGAACAATTCTCTAAAAAGAAGATAAGTGTGCTTGCTTCGAGCTTTACCAGTCCCTTAAAAAAATTTGCGTATTTGCTTGTGGAAAGAACAAAAGCCGGACAAGTGCACTGGTATAGGCTGCAGCATATTTCATTCAGCCTCCGGCCGTGCATAACTATGGCGAAATCCCTGAGGGAAAACACCTGAAGCAACTCTGGAAATGCAATACACATTAAGCTACTGCTTCCATTTGAGGTTTACTCGAAAAAGGTAACACCTGAAACAGAGTCCACAACTTTCTACAATAAACACCAGAGATGAGCATTCCGTCGCTGGGACAGAAGCCCATTTTGGAGATGGAGGATGAGAAGAGTTTTTTATTTTTTTATTATTATTTTTTTTAGACAAAGCAAGGACGGAAAGGGGTTTTTGCCCGTCCCTTCGATCATTCCTAACCGAGTTACGTGTATGGTGTCAGGAGGCAAAATAACAAGGCCAGAGTGTAGCCAAACACCGTATTTTCTTAACAGGCTATCAACAGGACAGCACTAACTTGTACAACTCACTTCACTTAGTGACCATTACAGAACTCTTTTCCTTCCTTTTTCATCTCAGCACTATTTTTATATCAATACTGCCACATAGTGTACATTCGGAGAACATAAAGTACCGAGAGACACCCATTTAACTAACGACTGACAGAAACACGCCCAGTGTGTGGGAGAGAGTGACTTCATTTTGCTTCAAGCAGACAAGAGAAGCGCTGGTCCTCCGTCCAAAAAAGTTTACACTTCGCTAGTCAGTCTGGTGACCAACAGTGGTTGTGTTGGCAGCTAAATGCTATCTTCGTTGACACTCAAACAGTTGAAAACAATTCAATCCAGAAAGAAAGCTGGCTGTGTTATATGTCTCTCCGTGCCTGCCCACCAAGATGCTTGTGGCCCCCCAGTTGAGGCACGGATTTCTAAAAGTAACATTACTTTTTTTCATCATAGAACCTATTTTTGTTTTCTGTGTTTTGAGTTGCTTATCACTGAGGCATTAAAAATATAAAGAAACAGTGATGTCATTTTTGTTTGATTGATGGCCAGTCTTATCTTCAACAGCCAATCACAGCGTGACTGAAAATAAGGTTTGGTAGACAGGCATAGATTTGATGAATTAGCATTTGCATCTACTGTAACAGCACAGTCTAAAAAGTTTTAATCAAGGCTCAATAAACGATACCGGTAGTCTAAATCAGTACCTAAACAGCAAAAAGTCATTCGAACAGAACATCCCACCACTTCTGTTTTAGGTTTTTTTGCTGCAGTATCGCTCCAAAATTTTATGCAGTCATACCATCGAAGTCCTAATTTTGGTGTTGTGACAACAGTATATGGACAAATACAAACCTCCTCCCTTAATAGACACCTGGTGCTGTTGAGTAAATAAATGTTCCCAGCCACTACGTCAGCTCTTATAGCAAAATATTAATGTAACTTGTAAAGTGCTGAAAGGTTTGGCAACGTCATGCAAACCAAGAACAGGTAAGAAGGATACAACTACTGTGTCCGAATCAGCTGGGTAGAGTTTGGCACCTGGTGACGTCAGTCCAGGACACATTATGTTGGCACCACTTAGGACAAATTTGATGGCACCTTTGTCTACTTGCTGGTGAGGAAGAATGAATGGATCTGTGAGGAAGTAAGAAGACTTGATGTTACCAGAAATGAATTGACGACATCATCAGGGTTCTCACTCTTTTCATGAAATTATTGTACAGGACTTTTTCAGCTACCACAGTACAAGTCAACAACTAGTGAGATGTTCAAATTTTGGGCGGCTTAGTAAATATTTTAACACCAACTCGCATTGAATCCAGGTTTAAAAGGCTTGCTATATCATTCAGACTCATGCAGCACACATGTGACACATACAACAGCATGGCCAATTTGCATACCAAATTGGCAAAAACAAATAAAACAAACAGCTCTGAACTGATTCATCTTCACCCAAAAGAGCCATTCAAATGAAGGGCTCGTTTGCCAACATCTTGACAAATTACTTTTTTTGCTCAGTAAAGACGATGAAATACGGCTGTGTGACTAATGAGTGACTGATGGTTGGAGAGAGGCCAAAGCCCACGCTAAATAACCATGGCACTGCCTGCCACAGCCAGGTTGACTAGCCATGAGGCATAACACAACCTAAAATGTTTTATGACAAGTATTGCACCTGGGGTCTCACTGATCAACGTTACATATGCACAAAATGGGGTCTGAAAGATGCGTACACAACTTCCTGTGCAAAATGTGTAACATATTGAAAAAAAAAAACTGAGAAAAAGTGCACACGTATTAAAGAGGCCGGACTTATCACCGCAGTGTACGCACAAAACAGGGCTTGAAAGATTCGTATCCAATGTCCTGCGTTTAGTAATTAATCCTCTCAAAAAAAAAAGTTGACAGGAAAAAGTGTGCATATGTACAGCAGCTTTAAACCATCCATACGCATATTTTGAGGACAAGGAAATATAGCGATTTTTGTATCCCTCTGTGTGAGCACACACAGCCTTCAGAGGCGGAGCAGAAACACTCGATAGGTTGCCGTCGTAGCATCATAAATTTTTATTTAGTTACTCCTCCTTTCAAATCCAACCACTTTCTTTTTCGCCTCCTTTTCTGCCTGTCGTGTTTGTTTTTTTTGTTTTTTTTGTACATTGCCAACGTAGGCCACTAAACAATATTCCCTTCCTTATTTGCAACGCGCTGATAAGCATTGTCGTCAGTTTATTTGTAAAAAAAAAAAAAGTTAATTCCACCTCTAAACCCTGTCCCACCTAATGTTGATTCTTCACACAAAAAACAAAAAAATTATCTGTTTGAAGCACTTAAATATGGCAAAATGTCCAAAATACAAGAGGGGCTAATACTTTTGCAAGGTGTTGTCTGCTTTTTGCCCCTCCTGGGATTTGTTTTATTTCCCATGATAACAAACAAACTTTACAAGAGACTATTTTCCAGTTATTTTCTCTCTCTTTTTGTAAAACAAAAAAGATGTGAATATTGTGTAAAGTTGCTTCCTCCAAAAAAAAAAAAAAAGTCCTTAATTTCACATTTTAAATTCTCAATGATCTAACATCATAAAATGAACAGTCAAATTGCATGGCTCAATAAGTTTCTCTGTTGTCAAAGTGTTAACACTGCGCTCTTACAGCTCTTACTCTCCTCTAACATCAAGTTACACAGGTGAGGCAATGTGACCTCTGCAAAATACTGTTGGTTTGTACGCACATACCTCAAGCCGAAAGTTTGCAACATTGCTGCTTGTGTAACGTGTAATGCAGCACCATATCTTTGGAATGTTCGATTGACTCTGTGATTGCCTTCCTCCTTTTTGGTCAAACTGATTCCATTCATGTTATCCGTTTCTTAGCAGGAAATAAAGATGTGCCAGCTACTGGTTACGTGTTATAGCATGCTCTTAAAAGGGCAGTGAGATAAAACTTTCCATCAGTGCTTTGAGGTTTTCCCCCTATTTCCCTGTATTGTTTACAAACATATAAAAGTATATAAATAAAAGTCTTACATTTATGCAGCAATCTGAGGGTGGGATAAAAGGGGCCTTCCCGCTGTCTGAAGAAGAGCAACTCTCCGTTCACGGTCAAGATTTCAATGTGTTCATGACTGAAAGGTGAATAACAGAGAGGAGTTGTCAGATTCAGTGCTTAGAGTTTAAATGGTTGTAAATGAGAAAAATAGTACCATCGCACTATTTTGACAGGGTCTTTTTTTGGCATGATGTGATTGAGCCATGACTCGATGTCAGGGAACTGGTCCAATAGCTGACTCTTTATCCCTTTGATGACGGATGTCTTTAACTGTATACAGTTTGATACGTTCTCCTTCTCGTCAAATCTAAAATGGGGGGTCACAAGAAGAGTTTCAGTAATAAATGAGCACAAGACACGAATACAGCAATCGTGGATAGTAACATATTATATCGTTTAGCCTACAAGACTCTTGTAGCTTCATCAAAACGTCCTTTTTCCAAATATAATAGGAAGGCAACGACAATGTTTAAGACCGACATTCAACAAGACCTACCCAATCATTAGCTAGGTCGTTAACGTTAGCAGCGGTATAAAAATAGGTACGTACTTTTTAAACATCTTCGTTTGTCGTCGTTCCTTGCGTTTCCTCAGTACTTCAAACCCTTACTTTCCACTCACTGTAGCAGATGTGGTATTTAAAACGCGAAGAGGCAACAACATAGTCCACAAAACGTCAAGTTGAGGTACGTGCACGTTTATTTTGCGACGGCCGTAAAGCAGTGCGACGATTGAGATTATTTTTACGACAGTTCAGCACATACAGAGGCCAGCACGGGGTGGAACAACCCGGCTAACCGCCGTTCCACCGTGGCGGCTATATTATCAGAGTCGAATACGCGTCAAAGGCAATGAATAAACATTGAAAATAAATCGTTCATTTTTCTCAACCTATTTTGATGACGTTTATTTTTTGACAACTCCAAAACATATGCTATCAATACACAATATTCAAATCCACATATTCAAATAAATGTAAGCTTATGTTAAATTATTAATTATTTTCATTTTATATTTGAGCATTATATTATTTTATGTTATAGTTATCTAAATTATATTCTATTTAATAATTGTTTAAACATTCTTATGTTGCTTGCGTCTGATTGGCTAAAGAGAAGCAGGAAGTGTTTTCGTGACTGAAAGGGGGTTGTGTTTTCGTTCATCCGTTCGGAGGTGCAGACGGATTTTTTCTTTCTCCTTTTAATAAACTGCATTAAAGCATTCCATCTCTCATTTTGTCATTCGTAAAGAAGAGCCATCCACTGAAAAACAACGAACCCCTCAATTTACATAAATAATGGAGATATACATTTGGAATGTTATCTATTTATATGTTACTCCTGGATTCCTTGTAACTGTACGTTATTGTACACAGCCTTTTTTGCAGCACAAGGCACCCTTGGTAATAAAGTTTTCTTACTGTACATATATGTAATAATCACAAAGACTTATGGCTCTATTTTTGTAGACAGGCGCTCATGTGCTCCTCGTAAAAAATGTCACCTCTTCATTTTCGTGCCGTGGCAAGTCTAGTTTACTGCGTTTGGAGATTTGTCAGTCCGTATTGCGCCTCGCTGCACGTTCTGGCGGGCCGGGACGTTTTCTATTCCGAGTCCCCGGCACACCTAACAATTTGGTGACAGAAACTAGACCGGAATTTAGGCCGGTTAAGATTAGGTTCTAAATTGTGGTGCAGATACCGTAGTGCATTGCAATTTTGGTGATTTTAATCAAGGCGTAGCCAGACCAATTTTGAGAATCGCAGACATGTGTGGTGGACGTAATATTTAATTCAGAAATATGAGAACAGAGATTGAATCATTGTAGAAATCAATTAATTGAAGAAATTAAAAATGTTATCCTATTAATTAAAACACCCTATAGGGCAGCGGTACAGCTATGCGGTGGCGGAGTGTTGTCACACGCATGATCCGACCATAGGTACACAGCTCAAAGATGTGTCATATCTAGCTATTAATATCTGCGGTCGTTCCTGTTGTTATCCTGGGGGGTACTTTGACAGGGGAAAATTTTGACAGTCGACTACGTGTTTCACTTACTTTTTTCTCATTGTCCTCTGACTGTTTGCATGTTATGTTCTTTAAATTATAATTGCTTGTGTGCTATTAGTTTAAGCAGACCCTGATTATTCTATAAGATCAGACAACAATTTATGATTAATTTATTCAGAAATCTATCTATTCATCCATTCATCCACCCACCAATTGAATAAAGTTGAGTTGTGTACTTTTCGTTAGACTGTGCTGGAGCAACGGTACGCAGTTGTAATGTACTGTAATCATTGTATGGCGCCATCTTGTGGCCAAAATAGCCCCCTAAAAAACCACGTTGGTGCAAAAAGTACTTTCGGACAAAGTACTTCCGGTGGGGTCACCGAGTAGTTTTTATGATCCGTTTTTATTTGTGGTTACCAGTAGCCTCTTCACTCCCGTATGAGTCCACTAATGTCCTAACTTTACTCCTTTAGGAAGTGTTATTTTCAACGGGCTCCTTTTGTCAAGTGTTGTTCGCCCGACGATTTGACAACGCGGTTGAAGACAAGTGGGGCGAGAAGAGGAAGCAATAGGCCACCATTTTTCTTTTGGATGCCAGTAGCAATAACAAGAAAGAGAGCAGGCTAGCCGCAAGTGGAGCTTGTACTTTGACAATTTACACTCTCATATCTTTGTCCTCCGCGGGATACAAGAAACAAGCTGAGGGCGGCTTCGCGTGGAGCTCAAGAAGCGCCCGTCAACGTTGAGCTCGTCCTCTTCACTAGCTTTGGAAAGTTTCCGATCAGAAGACTGGCTGCTAAGAATTAGTATTCCCCGTTCTTTCATGTTTCCAACAGGTTTATCTTCCCCTAACCCCCCACCACCGCCAACCCAGGAGGCAAGAGCAACGGCTACTGATGTCAAAAACGACAGCGGCAACATTATATCATCGAAGAAGAGGAAAATAAACGGATCAGAGAGGGAAGAGACCAACGACACCATCTCCCCTTCGCCTCCTAAGACCCTCACTTCCTCCGCGTCCTCGTCGCCGGTGCACATCCAGAAGAAGTTGCGGTTCGAGGACTCCTTGGACTTCATCGGGCTGGATGTGAAAATGGCCGAGGAGGCTGCCGCTGCTTCGTGCTCCAACAACAAAAGCAAAGCCATGCTGCTGGCCGCCGGCGTGGGGGGCCACCATGCCAACGGACTGACCAAGAGCGCGGTGGGCTCGGGGACCTTCTCCAACACCAAGCCTGGCGCCGCTAAGAAACTAGTTATCAAGAACTTCAAAGGTACACCATAATAATATTGTCATAATGCACACCATTTAAGCTCGTAGCCCCCCCCCCCAATAAATATATGTATATAAAGTTTACACACACACACACAGGTGTATATATACAGGTGTATATATATATATATATATATATATATTTATATACACACACAGGTGTATATATACAGGTGTATATATATTTATATACACACAACTTAAGTCCATTGGCAAAAATTCCCAGAGCCTCGCTGATGTGTTTTAAATGCGGCTCAGTATTGACTTAAATATAGCTTATATTTTGCTCCTGAATGTTACACTAAAGTAAAGAGAAAAACAGTGAATCCTCACCATGCACAGGAAATAGGGAATATCTATCTATGTGCCACAAGATGATGGCAACACACACCAGAGAAGATTTGCCACAGAGATTGAGAGCAGATGAACGTCATCCCTGCACCCACTTCCCAGACATGACCAATCAACTCACACTTTATCCAACCATTACATTTGCGTAACAGTTGCCTGGAGAGTTAGGCACAAGGATGACCCAATTAAAAGGCGACAGTTACTGCATTCCCTTCTAGGATGCTACATTACCCAATGTCCCACACATGAAAAAAATAGAACCAATAGAAGATTGCATTGTATGGCCTGCAGCATTTATTGTTACATGGCACAGCTATAAATGTATGTATTCGGTAGTTAAATTATTCAACACATACGCGACATCATTTCATCCATCCAACCATCCATCCATCTATCCATTTTCTACCGCTTATCCGGGGTCTGGTCGCGGGGGCATCAGCTTTAGCAAATAAGCCCAGACTTCCCTCTCCCCAGCCACTTCTTCCAGCTCTTCCCGAGGAATCCCAAGGCGTTCCCATGCCAACATAGTCTCTCCAGCGTATCCTGGGTCGTCCCAGGGGCCCCCTGCTGGTGTGACATGCCCAAAACACCTCACCAGGGAGGCATCCTAATCAGATGCCCGAGCCACCTCATCTGGCTCAATTTAACGTTCATCAATATTATTAGCATATTTGACAGAAATAGCGCATTCACGCAAAGTTAAACGGATGTGACATCACACATTTATGTGATTGTTGGTGAAGTAATCACTAATTATATGTAATAGGGTGCGCCTCTCCTAGAGGAGGGTGCCATGTTTTGCCGCCATCTTTCTGCTATGTATACCTGTACGTGAAGGAGGCAAACAAAGCGAATATAATTCTGCAACATCATGACTACCGCATGTGTAATAAATGCACTTACTCCGTCACTTGAGGTAATAGCAGAAGTTGTTTGCTGTTGATGAATGTGTGTGTATATATACTGTACAGTGTGTGTGTGTGTGTTTATATATATATATATATATATATATATATATATATATATATATATATATATATATATATATATATATATATATATATATATATATCTCCCATACTAAGATAATTCAATGACAATGCCTGAACCTCGTGTGCAATATGAAAAATTTCAACATGGCAGGGTGGATGTCATGTGTCTACAACCATTCATTTCTAGTTGTGTAAAGGTATTTTCAGTACCCTGTCTGTTGCCCGAAGACAGCTGGGATACGCTCCAGCTTGCCCGCAACCCTCGTGATAATAAGCGGTTCAGATATTGGATGGATGGATGGGATATGACTCTCATTGGAAAAATGATAGCTCTAGGCAGCAATGTATTTTAAGCTAATAACACAGAATTCCAAATCTGAAGCAGAAATACGTGATACATTAATTTACTGTATGTGGCAATTAACATAAACTAGTCTCAGTAGAATGCCTTGATATGTTACACCTCTCTAGATTACAGCTTCCATAAAATGCATGTTTTTCAATTATTTACCTCTCTACCAATGTCTGTCAGTACTGAGCATTACGACTTTAAAAGGTATAATAACTTCATTTGTCATTACGTTGAAGAGCCAGATGAAAACACAACTGTGTTGTTCTGCACCTAGAAAAGCCCAAGTTACCAGAGAACTACACACAAGAGACGTGGCAGAAGCTGAAGGAGGCAGTGGAGGCCATTCAGAACAGCACATCAATCAAGTACAACCTGGAGGAGCTCTACCAGGTAGTGCATCCCATCTTACCACTGATCTCTCTTTCCTCTTCTTCATATGCCTAAACCTCATATTGTCATTTATCCCTTCTGCAGGCCGTTGAGAACCTGTGTTCCCACAAGATCTCTGCCAAGCTTTACAAACAGCTGAGGGCCGTGTGTGAAGATCACATCAAGGCCCAGATCAATCAGTTCAGAGAATATCCTTTTTTTTTTCACAAGACAGGCCTATTAAAGTTGCAAAAAAAAGTATGTGTACCCTTTGAAACTACCTGGATTTCTGCATAAAATGAACATAAAATGTGTTCTGATCTTCATCTAATTCAACAACAATAGACAAACTCTGTCTACTTGAACTAATACCACACATAGTTATATGTTCTCATGTTGTCACCTTCACAGTGCGAGGTGGAAAAAGTATGTGAACCCTTTGGCTAATGAACTAATTGGAGTCAGAAGTCAGCAACCTGGAGTCCAATCAATAAGATGAGATTGACGGTGTTGGGTAAAGCTGCCCTGCCCTATAAAAAAAAAAAAAAAAAAACACCAGTTTGTAGTTTGCCATTCTCAAGATGATATGATGAAGTCTGATATGAACCATTCCTCGCACAAAAATTGTCAGGAGACCTACAATTAAGGATTGTTGACAAAGCTGGGAAGGATTACACAAGTATCTCTCAAAGCCTTGATGTCCACCAGTTCACGGTGAGACAAATTGTCTATAAGTTGAAAAATTTCAGTTCTGTTGCTCCTCTAACTAAAAGTGGCTGTCCTGTAAAGATGACGGTGCAAGAGCACATCACATAATGTTCAGAGAGGTGAAGAAGAATCCTCGAGTGTGAGCTAAGGACCTACAAAAT
Organism: Hippocampus kuda; assembly: GCA_901007745.1. Lineage (NCBI taxonomy): Eukaryota > Metazoa > Chordata > Actinopteri > Syngnathiformes > Syngnathidae > Hippocampus > Hippocampus kuda. The sequence continues at coordinate 51,423 of CAAKHF010025813.1, read as the reverse complement.
TCTCTGGCACATGCCAGTATTTCTGGACGAATGTACAATACGTAAAACACTGAACAAGAATGGAATTCATGGGAGGACACCACTGACGAAGCCATTGCTGTCCAAAAAAACCCCATTGCTGCACGTTTGGAATTTGCAAAAGATCACCTGGATGTTCCACAGCACTACTGGCAAAATATTCCGGGAACAGATGAAACCAAAGTTGAGTTGTTTGGTCGGAACTCACAAAACTACATGTGGAGAAAAAAAAAGGCACAGCACACCAACATCATCATCAGCATCACAAGTGAAGTATGGATGATGGCGACTTTGCTACCTCGTGGCCTGGACAGGTTGCCATCATCGAAGGAGAAATGAATTCCCAAGTTTACCAAGACATTTTGCAGAAGAACTTAAGGCCATCTCCCCACCAATTGAAACTCAACAGAAGTTGGGTGATGCAACGGGACAGTTACCCAAAGCATAGGAGTAAATCAACAACAGCATGGCTTCAACAGAAGAAAATACGCCTTGTGGAGTGGCCCAGTCAGAGTCTTAACCTCAAGAGACCGATTCACACCTGACATCCCAAGAACATTGTTGAACTGAAACAGTTTTGTCAATAATAATGGCTAAAAATTCCTCCTGATCGTTGTGCAGGTCTCATCTGCAACTCCAGGCAACGTTTGGTTGAGGTTATTGCTGCCAAAAGACGGTCGACCAGTTATTAAATCCAAGGGTTCACTTACTTTTTCCACCATGCACCGTGAATGTTTACGTGTTATGTTCAATAAAAATAGCGAACGCAGTTTGTGTGGTATTAGTTCAAGTAGCTGTCTATTGTTGTGAATTCGATGAAGATCAGAACACATTCTATGACCAATTTATGCTTAAATCCAGGTAATTCCAAAGGGTTCACATACTTTTTCTCGCAACTGTAAATTCATTGAGTGCATCATTAATATAGTACTAATTTACCTTAATGCCATTCTCACGGGTGCCCTGGACAGTGTGCTTTTTCTGAAGAAAATTGACAAGTGCTGGCAGGATCACTGCAGACAAATGGTAGGTTTTAATTAATGCATTTGGGTCTCACAAATAAATCTGCACATGCTCTTTTTACTTCACTTAACGCTGCTTCATACAGTACAAGATAAGATAAGAAAACCTTGATTTGTCTCACAATGGAGAAATTCCCAATTTACAGCAGTATGTGGGCATTGTCATCACATTCTGTTCAGTTACAGTGGGTACAACACTGTACATTCTTGAACAGTTTTTCCTATTGAAAATATTTTCAAGTTGATCTGCTCCAATGTAGTGTTGTACCAAGTGCTTGTACCAATACCTTACTCTGAATTTTAGGGTAAAAACTAATGTGATATCATTTCTAACTACCAGTACCTTATGGTAATACCGTGAAGGCGCTCCAACTCTGTGACAGAGCTGGCACGCAATGTGCATCAGTGGCTCCACAGAAGTTGGCATCCCTTCTGTAACACGGGTCATGGTAAATCCTTTCCATTTAAAAAAAAAACAACAAAAAAAAAACATCATAAATATCAGAGTCCGGATGTGTCTTTATCCACGTTCATGGCCATATGACTGAACTATCACGATTAGCTTTTTATGAAGAAAGGACTGTGTGTGAGCAGGCTTCCTGTACCTCCCCAATTCACGGAAGCATGGGGCTACGCTAATTCATGCATTGGTGCAGATGGAATTATCAACACTGTTAGGTGCTGTTGTAAAACACAATATATACAGGCTGGTTGGGTCTCAAACTTTCAAGTGATCACAATATTAAAATCTGGAAACATTAATTGTGTGTGTGAAAGTGGGTTGATGACTCTTGGATCATTCGTGCCATCTGGCAGATGCTTATAATTGAATATTTGTCTCTTTGTAATCTACTCAACCTTTTCAGTTCATCTATATTTGTCTCTTTGTAATATACTCAACCTTTGCAGTTCATCTATAACATTGTTTCTTAACTTTTATTGACCTTTATCGTTAATGTCCAGTTTTGATTGACACTGACAGAGCTATTAATTGAACAATGAACTTTATTTTGGTGGTTATTAGAGACGTAGAACACGGAGAGGTCTTTCTAATATTTTGCATGTACCTAACTAAATAAGACTAAGTAAAAATTAGGAACACCTCTTGGTATGAATTTCTGTTGTATTTTAGTTTAATCCTGATGGTGAGCAACTTGGCACATATGCCTCATCGTCAAGAGGTACCAGGTTGCAATCTCAGCTCACTCCCTCCTGTGTGGAGTTTGTATGGTTTCTCGATGCTTCCTGAATCCCAAAAGCATGCCTGTGAGGTTTATTGAAGAGAAATTGGGAAAATTTGTTCCCTGTGATTCACTGTTGAACTGTCCAGGGTGTACAAGGTCTGTTGCCTACACCCAAATGAGGAATGGAGCGATGGAAAATTGCTGGATTTGTTTTAATCCAGATTTACTTTGCTCCACAGATCATGATCAGGGGTATATTTTTATTTTTGGACCGCACCTATGTTTTACAAAACTCTATGCTGCCATCTATTTGGTGAGTAATCAGCGACCAATTCCCTTCTGTGAACCTCCAATGAAGCGCCTGCTCATAAGCCTGTTTATCTTGTGTAGGGACATGGGTCTGGAGCTCTTCAGGTTCTACATCATCAGCGACCTGAAGGTCCAGAGTAAGACCATCGATGGCATTCTGCTGCTCATCGAGAGGGAGCGAAACGGCGAGGCCATAGACCGCAGTCTGCTGAGGAGCCTGCTGAGCATGCTCTCGGACCTGCAGGTAATCCAACTGTGCAGTATTGTTGTACTGATGGCGCATGCCACCTTTTGGCAGCTTCTTTCCGCCACTATCTTCTTGACAGATGACTTTAGTGAAAGTGCTCTGTGCTCTGACTCTCATAGATTTATCAAGACTCCTTTGAGCAGCGCTTTTTGGAGGAGACAAATCGCCTGTATGCTGCAGAGGGCCAGAGGCTGATGCAAGAGCGAGAGGTAAGCTGTGTGAATGTATTCTTGTCAGCATGAAGAACTGGACAAACATGACACTAATCTGTATTTCCTCACTAGTTGACAGGGTATTTATTTGCGGTGGTGTTGCGGGCAGACGTCTACTGGGGCAGGATGCCTTGATTTGGAATAATTTTGGAAATATAACATGCACTCCGGGTGTATTACAATTTACGTTGACAAAATGCAACTAAATAGAAAGGAGTACTCATTGAAATACTTGATATTCACTGTTATACCACAGAAAATGACTGTAGTACATCACAATAGTCTTCTGTTAAATGTTTTAACCATTAATGGTACTTAATTTATAATATGATTTTCGTTATGTTAGATTTAATTTACCGGTATCGTCATTTAAATTATCATCATTATCACCATCATCAGTCTTCTTTCCTAGTTATTTGAAATAAATCACAACCAGTTCCTTCACAACAGGGATACAGTAATCCCTCGCTATAACTCGGTTCACCTTCCGCGGCTTCGCTGTTTCACGGATTTTTTTAGTGCAGTTTTTTTAATGCTTTTTTTTTTTTTAAACAGTCAATTGTGATCTGCATCCTGATTGGCTATGGGACTGACCAACATGAACAGTCTCCGCACCTCGTCTCTATACAGCTCTATATAGGAGGAGAAGCTCAATTTGGGCATACATCATAAAATGTGTCAGTTTATTTATACATGAATTCTACTCTCCATTCCTTTTCAAAAAAATGAAAAGGATGCATTCACCATAAGATTGGTGATTGGCTCATTTCACTGTCAATCAAAAAGAGATTCCGCCTCAGACAGATCATCCAATCATCATGCAGAAAAGCTCAGCGTCTGGGCCAGCCCATAAACGCCCACTGTCCATAGACTCCCAGAGACGCTGAGCGTCCGATGGGCGGGACAAAACCAGCATTTATCCAATGACTCGTCTCGTTTCAATGCATTGGGACAACCTGCACTGAACTCTCAAGACGCCCAGCGTCCGCGCGGTCGACGCTCAACGTCCACACAGTTTAAAGCAGAGTGAAGCTGCGGGAATGAATGAGAAGAGAGTCGCATCGTAAACAGTAATACGAAGCTGATTCGGAACAAAAGTTGAGCGCGTTGTAGCACATATTTAGTCAATGACATGTCCACACAACTGTATGTACACGCATATAAAATATAAAGTATTTGATCACTTTTTGACATTTTAGGCGAAGCTTAGCTTCCCTTGCCGTCTTAGAGCAATCGCTTCTGCATTGTATACATAGTTCAGTATTGTATAATAACTGTAAAAAATAAAGCTGAATATCAAGTACCAAGTACAACTTTATTGTCAAATGTGCTACAGCACAGTTGAAATTTCGTCCCTCTCACATTTTTTTTGCTTTTTTTAAATAAATCGTACTTCACGGATTTCACTTATCACTGGTTCTTTTTGGAACATAACCCCCACGATAAACAAGGGATTACTGTACCTCTGTTTCATATGTGTTAAACCTTCCGAGTACTCATTGAAGTACCTAAAATTGTGTTTTACCACAGAATATTATTGCAGTACATCACAAGATTCTTTTATTATAATTGTAATCATTTTATTCCACTTAAATTTCATTATTTTAGATTTAACTTTGTCATTTTCACCATCATCCCTAGTTTTCTTTCAGAGTTGGTTGAAAGAAATCAGACCTGCCTGGAGTTCCTTTGGACTGGCATCAGCAAATTTAGTTCGCTTCCTGTCCAGAGTTATTGTACAGTAAATCTCACTGCTCCGCCATCGTATTGCTTGCAGGTACCCGAGTATTTGCACCACGTCAACAAACGCTTGGAGGAGGAGGCGGACCGAGTCATTACCTATCTAGACCAGAGCACACAGTGAGTGTTCAACTTCACTTTTGCCAGTTCATTCTGATAAAATAAATGGAATAAATAAAAGCATGTCCAATTATTCTTTCTTTGCATTGTAGAAAACCTCTTATTGCCACAGTGGAGAAGCAGCTTTTGGGTGAACATCTCACAGCAACTCTGCAAAAAGGTAAGCAGTAGCTAAAATGTGAAAACTATGACTTGCTCCATTACAGAGATTACCAAAAGAAAAATTAAAAAAAAAAACAAAAAAACAAAAGCACTTGTGCAATTAATCTTTGAAAAGAGGTTAGATAATCGAAGCGTCACAGGGCAAGGATGTTTGGCACAGAGGGGGTCCCAAACACAGATTTGTTTGCCTCACTGCTTGCAAATGCACAAGGACAAGAAGCATACCACAAGCAGACACAGCCAAATGTGGCAAGACATGTAAACAGCACCGGAAATACACAACACCGACAGAAGTCTTTGTGTAGATTTTCATGTTTTACCAGATGCTGCTAGGTTCTAGTTAGACTTGGGAATTTCCTCTATGTTCGAACGAAACGTAGTGTTACTTTCCCGTTATTCACTGAGGCAAAATGCCACAAGTGAAACAATTTATACCCAAACCATGTATCGAGGTGGGCAAAAAAGAGTTTTTATTTTAAGGTCATATCTCCCAGCCCTATTATTTACTATTCTTAGTTACTGTGACATTACCCATTACAGCAATCAGACTGGATGGAGTCTTTATTTTGACTGGATGTGAATTTTTGTTCCAGGCTTGACGCACCTGCTGGATGAAAATAGGATTCAGGATCTGTCTCTCCTCTATCAACTCTTCAGCCGAGTGCGAGGTGGCGTTCAGGTTCTCCTGCAACACTGGATTGAATACATAAAGGTACATGTGGGCTTCCATTTTGTGAAACTAGGGGTGTTCACACGTGCACATTTGGTCCGGCACTGCACCGGCGCTACGCCAGTCGAGCGTTCACACGTGCACATTTGGTCCGGCGTAGCGCCGCAATAGACCTTATACCGGACCAAATTTGATCCACCTCAGGGAGGTGGTTTAAGAATTTGGTCCGGTGCAAATGCTCGTTTGCGACGCCACGCCGGACCAAATGTGCACGTGTGAACACAACTGGCTTAAATTTGCTCCAGAGCAAATGCTCGTGAAGAGTTGATTACGTACGTCGAGAATGCGTTGCTTTCGTGCTCTGTCGGACTTTCGTCATTTGTTAAATAACGACACAAGACTTGTCTGGCAAGCACCTCTTGGGTTATACCATCTCAACTATAACGGGAAGGGGGAAATAATCCCCAAACGTCATCTTTCCTTTTGTAGGAGACTGCACTGTCTCGGAGTTGTTTGTGTAGTTTATTCCTTTGTTGTGTGTTGACATCCCCCCGTGCCTCTTAGAATTTATTTCGTGATTTCCTCTCTTGATTTTTCTGTTTGGCGCATTACATTTTTGCTTTTCTGAGTGTCATTGAAGTCATCGTTGATTTACGTTATCGGGGGGCGGTCACTCTCGAGCAGAAGGCACGGAGACCGAGAAGGAGAAGGACGTGCCTGTGCAGTAGTTGCTTGAGTTGTGTAGACGTTTAAAAAAGAACCAACATGACAGCTCATTTGTTTTCTGTCATCAGAAACTGCCGTGTGAACGCAAGTGGGGCTGCAACGACGCTGTGCCGGTGCTGTCACGCTCAGTGGCTTTGCACGTGTGAACGCTCCACAAAATTTGGTCCGGTGTAAAATATATCGCAACAAAATATATCGGTGCAGCGCCGGAGCAAATGTGTGCCGTGTGAACAGCCCTTATGATGGGTGATACTGTTATCTTTGTTCTGAAAGTTTGATTATCAGAACATACTCTGAACTCATCCTGCAGGCTTTTGGAAGCACAATCGTGATCAACCCTGAAAAAGACAAAACGATGGTACAGGAGTTGCTCGACTTCAAAGATAAGGTGGACCACATCATCGATGTATGCTTCATGAAGAACGAGAAGTTTGTGAATGCAATGAAGGAGGCTTTTGAAACATTCATCAACAAGCGGCCAAATAAGCCCGCAGAGCTCATAGGTGAGATTTTCTGAAATTTTAGTTCAAGTCCCTCACGTCCACTTCTTGTTTTTAAATGCTGTATTAATTTGCAGCCAAACATGTGGATTCTAAACTGCGAGCTGGAAACAAAGAAGCAACAGATGAGGAATTGGAAAAGATGCTGGACAAGATCATGATTATATTTAGATTTATCTATGGTAATAATTAACAGGCTTTCAAATAGTGATGGTGTTTCCCCCTTGTGGTCATTTATGATTACATTGTGGTATTTGCTTTCCTTCAGGAAAAGACGTTTTTGAGGCCTTCTATAAGAAAGATCTCGCCAAGAGGTTACTGGTCGGAAAAAGTGCTTCTGTGGATGCTGAGAAGTCAATGTTGTCCAAACTAAAACATGGTAAAAAGAAAGAAAAGACAAAGGATGCTAAATGAACAATTCAAGGGAGGGAGTTTGGAAAGAGATTGACTGTATGTTTTCATCCTAGAATGTGGGGCAGCATTCACCAGCAAACTGGAGGGGATGTTCAAAGATATGGAGCTTTCTAAAGACATCATGGTGCAGTTCAAACAGGTAAGAATGCACATATAGGTCCGTTGTTTCCTGCAGCTAATTAGCTACAATGCCCCATGATTGAGAAAACGGACAGGGGGGAAAAAAAATCGTCATTTGCAAATAGGCTGTTCGCATGCTCAGTTACCACAGTGCTTACGTTTTTCATTTAATTATATTTATGGCCTAGAAGATATGTTGTAATTATTACTTGTCTATGATGTTAGCGAAGCTCAGTGATAGACCAAGGCGCATTCTGCCTTGCATACAAATTCGGGTTATGTCGTCACCTTCAAACTTCATATATTTACTACTGAACATCGTCATCTTCCCCCCCAACCATCCACAAGAAGACTAAATGACTCACCAAAGCATGCCCTTCGACTGCCATGTCGTATTTCTTTCAGTATATGCAGTGCCAAAACATTCCCGGTAACATCGAACTGACTGTGAACATCCTCACAATGGGGTACTGGCCCACTTACATCCCCATGGAAGTGCATCTGCCTCCTGAGGTGAGCAAATATTTAAGTAATGGCTGTTTTATAACCTGATGTGTAACAAAAGTGTTGCACTGAATGCCTCTGTCCAGATGGTGCGCCTGCAGGAGATCTTCAAAACCTTCTACCTGGGCAAACACAGCGGCAGGAAGCTGCAGTGGCAGTCGACGCTCGGCCACTGTGTCTTAAAAGCAGAATTCAAAGAGGTCGGTCCTTTATTCAAGAACACCCCAAAATTCAGACAATAAGCCGTGACTTTTTCCCCCTCAACTTTAACCCCCGCGGCTTCTTCAAACATTTGTTGTCACTAATAAATGTTTGAATTTCTTAAAGTAATTGACGATACTTTATATGGTCAATAGGAGGTATTTCTCAATGTAATTGAAGCTACATGTGCGCAAGCACACCTTGCGCCTCTTGTCTTGCGCTCTTAATCCAGGAAATGGGCATGTACAGTGGAGTTTATTGCCACATTGCTAAAACACCGACCATTTAGTCTGTCGGCCAATCAGATAGCAGTGACTTCACAGACCTGCTTGGCCTTCGTTTTGGAGCCACCTCGGAAGAGGTTTTGAAAAGCGGTTCCTTTGTAACTGCATGGCCCCGAAAAAGTGGAGTGGAAAAGCGACCAATCAAGGTGGAGCAAGGCTGTTTGAGTCTAAAACCGGTAGAATGGAAAATCGTCTTACATACCAGATTTACCGCTACTCTGATGAACTTCTTATGTCAACTCTAATGTTGTGTGTCACCCCAGGGAAAGAAGGAGCTGCAGGTGTCACTTTTCCAAACACTAGTGCTGCTGATGTTCAACGAAGGAGAGGAATTCAACTTGGAGGAGATCAAACTGGCCACAGGAATAGGTAGGCTTGGTTTAGCCAACAACCTGTTGTTGCATCCCTGTGATTGAGAGCGACTGCTTGACAGATGTCACATTGTTTGCAGAGGACAGTGAGCTGCGTCGCACTCTGCAGTCACTGGCATGTGGCAAAGCGCGTGTCCTGACCAAAATCCCCAAAAGCAAAGATGTGGAGGACGGTGATAAGTTCTCTTGCAATGACGAATTCAAACACAGGCTTTTCCGCATCAAAATTAATCAGATCCAGATGAAAGAGACGGTACAGCTTTTTGGTCTCATGCTCACAGGGTCATCAGCGGGGATGTCGGCAGTGAACTCTGAAGTTTTTGTGTCACTGCAGGTGGAGGAACAGGCCAGCACCACAGAGAGGGTCTTCCAGGATCGACAGTATCAGATTGACGCCGCCATTGTGCGCATCATGAAGATGCGAAAGACTCTGAGCCATAACCTTCTCATGTCCGAGGTGTACAACCAGCTCAAGTTCCCCGTCAAGGTGATTGGGCTTTTGGTTTGGGGAAGAATGCTGCAAAGCAAACAGAAGTGCTTTTGCGGTTTATTTGCACAAAATGTTTCACTGATTGTTCAGTTATCAGTAGCTTTCTGTTCGTCAATACTGGACATTCCAGGTTTTGTTATTTCTTATCACGAGCTTTTATATAGGTTCGTTCAAGCTAATTCAGCTTTACGGGTCTCTTTTTTAGATGCATCTCCACAAACAATTCAGATCCAACACAGGGGGTTCTTGGTTTAAAATTGTATCATTCCTACGGCGGCAACGCAATCCAAATTTGTACGTAACACACAACGCATAGCAGAGTATTAGTAACCTACTCCAATGTAGTAGAGTAGTACATTCAGAATTACAATTAACATTTTTATGAAAAACATTTCTTGCCCGAAACATAAATGTGACCAGTCGAATGAAGATAAGTACAGCAGTAACCGAGCATGCCTTCTTGTGCCGCATGACAACCTACACTTAGAACCATGTACAACTTTTGTCATTGTGAACCATTTGTGACCTCGAAACAAATGTGAGCACGTAAGCTCAACACCCTCTATAAATGAGCTACTGTATATTTACAACGATAACGATAATTTCACTCAAACGTCTGCTTCAGTTAGGCCTGGCACACATCAAACAATGCAGCAAAACGTGACAACCGTCACACAGTTTGCAAGTTCCGTAACTAGATTTATGAGTTGCTGACAATCACCCCCAAATTTTGCTGCAAAACTAAGACCACAAAATGTAATCACAGTTGAAAGGCCTCGCAACGTTGCAGATTTTGCGGCCAATCAAAAATGCCATGTTGGATTTCATAAGCTTTAACAACAACAAAAAAAATCTCTCCAGGAACAAAGACGATATACATACACACATATACATAATATAATAATACACGTAGATAGGTAAACATGTTAATGTCTATTGATTTGAGGAATTGTTCAATGTGACATGGATATTCTATTGTTAAATACAACACTATAAAATGTGTGAAAACGGTGTCCCATACATTTTAAATTTGTGGAACACATCGAATATTTACACATACTGTGTGCCTCAAATGCTGTTCCTCCTCTCTGCTCTTGCACACAGCCTGCTGACCTGAAGAAGAGGATAGAGTCTCTCATTGACAGAGACTATATGGAGCGTGACAAGGAGAATCCCAACCAGTACAACTATGTGGCTTAGAGAACAAACTAATAAAGTGTGAGGAGAGAACGAGGTACAGATGGTCATGAGTGATCCATCTCTATGAACCTTTTTGCCCCAGTGGATGTTAACATTGTCATCGTGAACCCAGCCACAGACGAGCTGTGAATGGATGCCGCTCCACAGGATGTTTGTCAGGGGGGTCGAAAGATTGTGGACTGCACCTTCATCAAAAGAGAGTTTTGTTCCATACTTCTCAGTGCCTCCAAGCTCATTGGACAAAGGATGCACACATACACACGTTTGCTTTTTTTTTTTCTCCAAGCGACAGAGAATATTTATTTTCAAACTCAAGAGTCTTTGTCCACACTTTGAAACATGCTCTTTGTTATCGAGTCACTTTTTCCATTTTATCTTCCCTCACCCACCCTCCCCAGGCCCTTGTAAATGCCAACAAACCTTCAAAAAAGCTCCAAACACGTTAAAATGTTCTTGTATCATCAACCCGAGCCAAATATGAAACTATTGGACTTCAGTACATGGTGGTGTGTCAAATTAAGGTTGCCAAAACTGAATGGCAACACATGACATAAAAAAGGAGCACTTCATTCTTCAAGATGTTACTATCATGCTATCCTTGGTATTTTTTGTTTTGTACAATCCCTACCTATCAGACTTGCTCACAGTCCACGGTCGTCCACTCAATTTAAATGTCAAAAGCACAACATTTCATCACCCCCCGCCCCCGCCATATTACACAGTACACACCAGAGTTCTCTGGGGCTTGCGGAAAGTAATGAGTGTGCGTTAATGTACAACACGAAAGAATAAACACATCTTTGTACAGACATGTTAGGTTCCTTGCTTAAGTTGAAAGTAACTTTTAATTGGGGGCTAATTTTCGTTTGATCAATTCTGTGGTTTGAATAGATTGAGACGAAATAAGTCGAATTTGTGTGTTGTGAGGGATTATTTTTAAAACTGTCCTTTTCGTTTGATTTGTTTTTAGAAATCAATTAGTCTGTGAGTTCCTCAGCCTTGCTTTAAAATGCCAAAAGTGCAGTGGAAAGTTCATCCCAGAGGCAGGTTATAGGAGTCCACACCTCTTGCCCCGTGACCAGTGGCCCCGTCATATGACTCAATGTAACGTGCCTTTCCTCATACAGTGGGCACTGGCAACTCGTCAGTCGAGTCCGAAGATCACCGACTGCTCGGCGCTTGTTATTTTCCCCCCTTCCCCACCACCATCTAACATCTGGGCATCATGTTTCCATATGCCGCGTTCGCCCTTCTTTTCGCATTTGGATGTGGTAAGTTTCATTATTTTGATGTGCATTTAGTTATGAAACTGGAGCGTGTCGCCAACTTCTGAAACGAGCGTCGGCCCGTATTTTTAGTGGTAGTGTGTTGTGTTGAACAGAAATGTATTTTTTCAAGCAAAACACAAATATTAATAACATACTTTGCAAAAACCTATAAGCGAATCCACAATCATCTGTCGAATGCGTAATCAACGCAGCTGATCTAGTTAGCTCTCATGCTAATTACCGTCGACGTCAACGACATTGCAATTCGGGTACCGCAGTATTTGCGAATCTTAAATTACACGCCTTGGTGTATTAACGTAGTTATTTTTGTCCGGGCAAGCCAACACTAGCCGAAAGCCAAACTATACTGTGACAGCTATTGTGAAAAGTAAGCTTTGCTGGTGCCACTTCTGTGGCGTCATATTAGCGCAACGGCTGGCTAACGCTAGTTTTGAAAGCTAAAGTTTGAGTTAATGATTAAACCACATCTTGTCTATTTACCCTCTGCTTCTCGATTGTTTTTCCAGGCAGTAGCAATGTCAACCGCACAACGGTTTCTTATTATGATGTAAAATGAAATACAGTGTCGCGCCCGCTTGTTAGCATTTAGCCCATTATGGGTGCTAACAGCGGGACGACCTCATGAAGGGCTAACTGACCTGAAAGTTAAGTCATTTCTGCAATCCAGACTCCAAAAAGATCTCGTTTCGCTCCTAAAATTGTTTTGAATGGACGCCCTCATTGTTTATTGTACTGAAGCTAATGCTTACAGGGATTTGTTAATTTTGGGTTTCCTAGCTGACAACGATTTTCTCAACGTTTAGCGTTATTTAATTTTAATCCTCATAATACATAAATCGATAAACTGTTGTGTTTTGTGCGATCTTCTGCCACAGTTCTCCGTATTGCCAGCCGTTTCGACAGATATTCCGCAACCCAAAAAATACTGTTGTGATCATTCAAACACCAACCAAAGATTGGATTCTCTTCTTTCACCTGAATATTTTGTCAGTCCGTTTCCTTTTCTTTCATAATCCGTTTTAGAACATGGGTAGGTTTGACCTACAACACCGGTTTCTGACCAAAAAGTGGAGAAAATGGGCTTTTTGTGAAAATAAATATTTCAAGCTGAACAGTGACTTCAACAAAATATTTCTTGCTTTTGTGACAGCGTAAACTATAAAACAAGGCTGAAAAAACACTTCTGATAACAAATTCACATACAGGTACACATGAATCGCTCCATGAGTGACACAGACTCGCCACATTGCTTGTTCAGTGGCAATTTTACATAGCGTGCCCCCTTTACTTCATGAACTACATTGTCTCTCCTCACGATCATGACATACTTTCTATTACCTACCACGATGCATTCTCTGCTCAGATCATACATATGAGCGTAAGTTGCTGAAACGTGTCAGTTTTAAAACGTGTTCGCTTTTCGCTTCCTCATAATCGCGACAAGCCAAGATTTACCCTAGGATAAACACATTTACCTATTGAAGAACATATTTGAGGATAAGACATGCCAGTTTTATTATAACCATACATTGCTATAATAAGATGTATCTTTAAAAAGATGTATCTTAAGTAGATGACTCCGTGGCAGTCCTGGTGTAAATGATGCCATGTGCAAGATCCCTCTTTGGAATCCCCAATGCCACGCTTGCTTTCATTTGCTCCCCAACTATGTGGCGAATGCCGATGATGCTGAGGATAGTTAAATGTTCCTGGGACATGGTCCTTAAGTAGGTTTTTAGTAACTTGTGCTCTTCTGCCGAGCGTGACTCCTCAATGTGGCACAAAGTCCCCATACAAATGCCAATGATTGACATGTCATGTGTTATTAAAAACAACAACAATCATTTCATTATGCAATTATTTATATTTCTCCTATATTTTCTATATTTTGTTGTTCTACTTCTTCCTTTCATAACTTTGCTGCTGTGAAATGGGAATTTCTCCATTGTGAGACTAATAAAGGTTTTCTTATTCTTATTCTTATTCTTATTAATTTTTTCCCTTCTTGGGGTGCGTTGTCATCCCCTCAGCAATGCCCCCTGGCGGCAGATATAATGCCAGAATCCACCACTGTGTTGACTGTGTTGGTGGAAACTGTCGCTCCTGGTGGGTTCTGTTCAACCTGGTATAATTGCATAGATCTAAAAATACCAGGGGTGGCCCGGTAGTCGAGTGGTTGGCACGTCGACTTCACAGTGCAGAGGTACTGGGTTCGATTCCAGCTCCGGCCTTCCTGTGTGGAGTTTGCATGTTCTCCACGTGCTTGCGTGGGTTTTGTCCGGGTTTCCTCCCTCATTCCAAAAACATGTATGGCAGACTGGTTGAACACTCCAAATTGTCCCTAGGTGTGACTGTGAGCCTGAATGGTTGTTCGATTCTGTGTGCCCTGCAAACCGCCTACTGCCCGAAGACAGCTGGGATATGCCCCAGCACCCCCCGGGTCCCTAGTGCGGATAAAGTGGTTCGGTGAATGAATGAATGAATAAAAATACCAGATTTTTTTTCAAACAGTAATCAAGGAATATTTATTAACTGAGGACCGCTCAAGGCATACCTCCGTTGTAGGTTATTTTTATAGATACAGTTTCTGTGCTGACTCTTGTAGAGCAAAACTACAGTATATCTACAGGGAAATGAAAGTGACATCCGTTATGGTAACATATCTTTTCAGTGACACATCCGTCACATGGGGCTGAGGTCAAGGTCAAAGACAAAGATGACAAGTTATGTCTTTACGCCAATGTCATGGTCAACTTCTCCGTGTCGTATATGACGTCAGAGAACAAGGTAAGATTATAATCTCAAATTCAGACACAATTTTCTACTCATGTGTCGCACAGCTACTCTGAAAATGATGAGATGTGTTGCTCCCAAAATACTTGCTAGTCAGCGTTTCACTTGTGTTTTCCTGGTGCACGTCCTGTCACATGCCCTAGTGAATTGTTGGGCTGCAGCTCAAATAACTGTAGGATTGGTTTCACAGTTGAACCTCCAAAGTGGAACTCAATCCGTTTTTGACACCAATTGACTTTCTAGATGTTCACAAAGATTTGTGATTGTAAATATTGCACAGGTTTAACAATTACGATTGTGGGCTGGGCCCTGACAATTTTCTGAGCACATCTGGGAGGACAAAAGTTGCTTTTAACACACCACACCCAAGAATAATTGCTCAAGATAATATTCCATAGCCCTCCAAAAATTGGCCTTTGCTGACCAATACCAGAAGGGCGGAAAAATGCTCAAATTCAAATTCAAATGTTGGGTAAGTGTGTACCCAGCTTTAATCTTTATGATGCTTCTCTCTTCAGACTGAGCTAGCCGAGTTTGAACTTCCCTCTGAAGTCATGTCTAGCGGAAGCAAATGCGACAAGACCAGCTCGACACTAAATCTCAACTTTGGAGCGGGACACTCCTGGAGCATCAACTTCACCCTTGATGGGAACATATACCAGGCGGATTCCATCACATTTTCCTACAACCTCAACGACTCCAACATCTTCCCTAAATCTGTGTTGAATGGTAATACCCCCGCAACTCCAAGATTATCCACAAAGATGTGTATTAAGACAACTTCAGAAGTCAGATGTGAGCAAATTAGCAGCATGCCGTGCTCCGTTTATCGCCGGCTTGTTAATTACACAGGCGCTCTTTGTGAGTGCAGATGAGACTGAGAAGGTACAAGAATCTAACAAACAGGTGATATGTGAAAAGTGAACACACCAATGTTAAAATAGGCTTTTCTGATGTAAAAAAAATGAGAATACAAAAACAAATTTCTTAATTAAAAAAAAAAGAATAAAGTATGAACTAGAAAATGTGCAATATCCTCATTACCCTGTGTACACTCAAATCAAATGCTTGGCAGTACACCTTTTCACATGGGGTTAGCACATTTCCCTCAGGTCTGAGGTTTAGAGTTCAAATGTGGGTTTTGACCTTCCCTTGTGGGGTTTACATGGTCTCACCGTGCTTATTGGGTTTCTGCAGTTACTTTGACGACTTCTCACATTCCAGAAATATGGATGTTGGGCTCACTGATGACTCTAAATTGTCTTTAACCCATTTAATCCCACCGGTCACATTTGTGAAGGACAACAATGATTTAATGTATAGGGCTCAAATTTGTTTTTATTACTGATTACTTAAAAGGGCTACCAATGACACCTGATTTTGACTTTTAAATATGTGGGAAAAATTTGGGATTAAATGGGTTAAATCTGAATGAATTTGAATGGTAGCCTGACTGTCCTGCATTGGGTTGGTTGTTCCTCCAGGGTGTACCGTACCTCTTGCTTAAAGTTATCTGGCCTGTAGCACACCTGCGTCCCTAATGAGGATGAAAGTATATGCAAGATGGATGGATGTCATAAACAGTGAATGGATGAACCACACAAGATCTAATTATGTTTTTATTTCCACGCAGACACTTGTAAGATAGTGAAGACATAGTTAACACATGGTTAACAAAATCAAAAGCAAGTGA
This sequence comes from Hippocampus kuda, assembly GCA_901007745.1. Classification (NCBI taxonomy): domain Eukaryota; kingdom Metazoa; phylum Chordata; class Actinopteri; order Syngnathiformes; family Syngnathidae; genus Hippocampus; species Hippocampus kuda. The sequence goes on along the minus strand of CAAKHF010025813.1, from coordinate 35,154 downwards.
AGTGTCAGATGAACTTTTTTTTTTAACCAATTGAATGGAATGCTTCAGGGCCTCATAAGGCTTCATCTGGCCATCAACTACAGGTAGCTCAATTTTATTTTTTTATTTTTTTAAATACACCTCCTGGCCCTCCCCACGGACAGACCAAATTGGCCAGAGAAAATGGCTTGTAGTGATAGGCTGCAGCACGTTTCGACTCGTGTACAAATTGTGGTTACCTTTCCGCTGTAGGAATGGTATTTTGTTGAACACAGAGGTTACCCTGTATTTGTACACAAGCATCTAAAAAGCAAATTATACATATCCTTTTTCCCCCCTTCAGACACTCTCTCTGTGAACATGAGGCCTCAGATCACCGACATAAGCATGAATACCTGCTACTCGTGCAAGAGTGAAGAAGCCATCCAGTCCGACTCGGTCAACCAGACTCTGTGGAACGTGCTCATCCAGGCATTCATCAGCAACGGCACACAGAGCGAAAACCGTAAGGGCGATCCCAGCCTAATGCTAAAAGACATTCTACTACTAAGCTCCTCCCTCTATTCTCAGTGACCACCTGTTCCGCCGACGTAAACACCACCACCACCGTCTCTCCCACCACTGTGGCTCCAGTGACAAACACCACCACCAGTACACATGCTCCGACGACCAGCCCCTCCCCCACCCTCCCCACACCCACCACCGGAAGGTTCACCATCAAACCGGATGAGAACAGCACGGCCTGTCTGTTGGCAAACTTTGCCCTGCGGATCGGAGTCAAGCAAGGCGAGGTGTGTGTGATCCCGCCAAACACTTAACTCTCCGGATGGAATGAGGCCGCGCTGATTCTTGGTCATTGCTGCTTTAGAAATATCAGGAGATCAACTTGGACCCCAACATGACCACCGTTTCTGGATCGTGTGGAGTCAACACGAGTGAGCTGGTGTTGGTGTCTAACGCCATGACCATCGCGCTTACCTTCATCAATGTGAGTCCTCGCCTACTCTTGTGAGAGCATGTCTGGTTTCTCGGACCATAACATTAGGTACACCTGCACCTGCATTTCCACAACAAGAGCTGTATCAAGAGACTTTGCTACTAAGATAATCCTCACTTTTGATGGATGCCGGGTTCATAGTGGTTTGTGGAAGGCACAAAACGCAAGTCAAGCTCTTTTTTTTCTGATCACTTCCGAATTCTGTGCATTTATAACCATTTTCTGTACCTTCGTTTAATTTTGATTTCATAAAAACGTCAGTTTAATTTGATTTCACCTAATGAATCAAAGCTGATTGTTCATGGAACAATCATTTTGGTACAGATCATAAAGAAATTGTGGTTTTCTGCAACTGCACGTTTCTAGCTTAATGTGGTCGCTTGCCTATTGTATCTACTTATGCAAAGCACTGGGCAAAGTATTAAAGACACTTCAGGAATTTGCGCCGTAGTCTTAGAGCAACACAAATTGCAACCATAATGACTCGTGCATTGTTAACCCTTGTGCCCTGCAGGTACACTTCCTGTACACCTGCATGCGTTGTGTCGCAAAAACAAATGCATGCCACAGGTTTGAAACCCATGCATGGCATGCATTTGCTTTTGCAACACAACGCATGCAGGTGTACAGGAAGTGTACCTGCAGGGCACAAGGGTTAAATTAATACATCTCAGACATTACCATTTTCAGTTCCAATTGACAAATGTATTTTTTCAGCGAAAGTTTTTTTTTCTGTGATTGGGTAGGTGTTCTTTCAAGGATAAGCCCACGCATTGTATTATTTATTAATTTTTTTTAGACGACTAAACCAACTGATGCACCAGTTTGTCAGAAATGTAATGCTAAAGCAGTTTTGTCAAGCTCAATTTCTGATAGAACTCTGCTTTTAGTTGTGATTAGTATCCTTGTAACTAATAGTCTGTTGAGCTCTCTGTATCAACGGCAATGTATTCACATTGGGGAAATGTAGTGATTCCAAGATGATTAATCATTCTGTTTACGCATGTAGTTACTTGTCTCTGATGTGAATATTCATGTTTCATGACAGGACACCAAAAAATTCCGGCTACAGGCTGTGAATGTCACCGCAAGCCTCAGTTCTGGTAATACGAGTAGTTTTGTTTTCCTAAAACACATTGAACACATTCTCCAAGCAGGAGGAGGCTAATGATGGCTTGTGTGTTTGTCTCAAGGTGTGGTCTTCTCTGAGGCGAACGGCAGCTTGAGTCTGTGGGAGGCGGCGGTGGGCAGCTCGTACATGTGTAACAAGGAGCAGAACTACACCATCACCAGCCAGCTCAACCTCTTTACCTTCAACCTTCAAGTGCAGCCATTTGCTGTGAAGAAAGGCGTCTTCAGTACAGGTAGCCTCCTTCACCTAATAGTCGTTTAGCAGCATTTACAGACACATTATTGTTCATGTCTGGAGAAATACAGATATTTGCATTTCACTTTATTTCAATGGGAAATAGAGGTGGCCAATATGACTGAAAAGTGTATTACGATATAAGTATTTCATATCAGTCTATTATTGAATTTGTATTCATTTTTTTACTCTTTGAAACAAGGATCCAGAGTAAAAAGGCAGAATTCTGTTAATTTTATTTCAGAATCTAATATTTAACCTTTAAGAGGTTAACACAGCTATGAAAAAGTCAAATTTAACTGGTCAATATAAAGATTAAGTAATTACCTTTTGTAAAAATAATGTACCGGTACTTAGTTGGTAGGGCAGCTGGGCGAATCACATTGTGCGTGTTTCATATCAGTCTATTGATAATTTTGTAATCTAGTATTTACAGTAAGAAAATCAACTGATGAAAAGCAATGGATGAAAGATAAAATTGACTTTCAAGAAATGTACACAATTTTAGTGCACATTGTAATGCGTCATGTGCAATGTTGTTCACTTCCATTCTCCTCCAGCAGTGCCGCGTAAATGCCTTTTTGCGGAACATGCAATACCTCAAAACCGTATCATTCATTTGTTGTTCATACGACGTGAGGACATGCATTACTATAGACCAGGGGTCGGGAACTTTTTGACTAAGAGAGCCATATAAGCAAAATATTTGGAAATGTATTTGAGTGAGAGCCATATATATATATATATATATATATATATATATATATATATATATATATATATATATATATATATATATATATAACTGTATTTTAAAAGTGAATTCAACAAAATGTCAGTATAATAAGCCTTTTAAATAATTTTGTGATAATACTCACTATTAATGTGAATGGTTTTTTGTTCCTCACGATT
>CAAKHF010025813.1:17556-29493 GCA_901007745.1 Hippocampus kuda | reverse complement strand
TCAGCATGACTTATGACTTAGATTTGTTCTCGGTTTTACTGTTTGGTGCTTTCTACCGTCTTTATTACCGATTTGTTTTACTGTTTATCATACATATGTTCAATTGATCCATGTACAGCACTTTGTATACAGCGATGGCTGTTTGAAAGTGCTCTATAAAAACAGTTGACTTGACTTGACTTGTGTGTGTGTGTGTGTGTGTGTGCGTGTCCAGCTGGGTAGCTGAGGGCAGCCACCTGACATGACAACCAATCCAAATCCATCTTGTGATGCGATGATGGAATTTGACCTGAGGGCAGATGTTTTTCAATGTGTGCCCTGGTCATCTGAGGACATTTAAGTCTCTATGCAAAGTCTGGAACCTTTTAGCGTTAAGACTTTCCATATAGAGTGCATATGCGATTCAGGTGGATCACAAATTCTTACAGCACACATAATTTAGCGATATCGAAAAGATACATGACACACAAGAGGCACGCTGTCACTGAATGGTTCACTCAAAGGGTTCTGTTATTGTTCCCATGAAACTTGACTTTCACAACTCAAATCATTTGTGATTCAGTAAAGAACAAAATTTTTACTTTGTAGCATGTCATTACTGCACAGTGAAAAAATACCTGGCAGAATATCTATTTTTCTGGTTTCATTTTAAAAGTTTTTACATGAATGGCGCGTCTGTGTTTCAGACATCCCATACATGTAAATATATTTTTTTTAATGACAAAAAATGGACACACGTGTTTTAAACAGGACGGCGACAGCAAGCAGCAATGTGAAAATAGTTGATTGGATTCTTTTTTTTGGTGGTGTCACAGCTTCCTGGCTACTTTTGTGGACCTGTAGATCCAATAAAAATGGCAGTCGGACCCAACTAGACTGTTTTGATGATAAAAGAGGGGCTGTGTTGTGTGACAGGAACAGTTGGAGGCACAAGCAAGACAAATATTAAGAGTGTGTTCGACAAAATCGAATACAACCTGTCTTTTTTTCTTTGTGTTTTTCAAGTTAAAAATAAAATGATGCTGGCAAAACAAGAAGTAAAAATACCACATGTGCACCAACTACCCCCTTTTTCCAAAACATATTTTTTCATTATTTTTTTCGTCACTGCTGATAGTGTAGTCGTTGACCAAAGTTCTGTTCCATTTAATGAGGGTGTGAATGTGAACAGCTATCTCTATATATGCCCTGTGATTGCACCTTTTCCCCATAACCGTGCACATGATGAGCTATTTCGAAAAGGAATGGACTACGGGAGATGCACACATCACAGTGTTATCAAACTATGAATAGTGAGTGACAAACATGCAACAGTGTTCCCGTGTTACTCCACTTGAAGGAATGTGACATTTTTTTTAGTGCCATTCATTTAGAAAAGATGTTTTTCAACGTTTGCAAGGGAATACAAATGACGCACTTATTTTTTTTTCTGAATCGTCCACTTTTCAACCCACGTTTTCAAGTTTGTATTTTCCATTATATTCCATTGAAATACGACAAGGCTGCAGAATCAAGGGGCTAAAAGGGCACCGTTATTGCTTGCAATTAGTCTTGTGTAAACGGTGCCCAATGGCCTTGTCAAACTACACGACTTTTTGGCATTCACGGTGGTCAGTGAACTGTCAGTCCATCGCCGCTGGTCCGTCGGGGAGGCGTGACAAGCAGCTGTCAAAGTCAGGTCAAGGGAGGCATTATGGGGGTGTGTTAGTTCTATGTTCAGAAAAGGAAAAAAATGGTAGAGAGGACTGTATGGACTGTCTATTCTCTGAAAAGAACTTCAGGTAACAAAGTTGTTGAATGATACCCCATTTTGCTAATCAGCGACTAGCTTTGTGGTTAGCAAACATAGCATGAGTTGAAATGCTTCGTATACATTCCAGAATTTCACCTTTTGTTCAAAAGTCACTTTTCAAATACTCTACACCACATTGTGATTGTGTGTGCCAGGTCCAGAAAATTCTGGCATGCCAGACTTTCGTAGTCATGGTCACGAAGTGTCCCAGACACCTCATGATCAATTGTTGAGTATGTCACATTACACGGGCCACAACGCGTAAAAGTCAACTCAAAATTGGCGAAGAGACACCACGTTAGTCTGCGACACGTCTGTCGGCTCAAAATCAACCTTCATTCGTGTAGTCCGAAATTGTCTTAAATTGCTCAGAGGTGTGAATGATTTTCTGTCTGTAAGTGTGTCAGTGTGGCATTCGCTTCAGCCTCTCCTATGTACTTTTCACAAGATGGGCAGTATAGCTGATGAATGGGTGGATAATTGGAATTATGAGAATAATATCTGGTTTCAGCTCTTAACTATTTGAATGATTTGGCATGTTTTTTTTCCTTGCTGGACAAAAAAGTTAGTGCCAAATTTACTTTACCCATGCAGTTTTATCAGTCAGAAGAATGGAACAGCTAAAAAACACAATGCCAAACTTGCAGCGATGTGGGCAGCAGAATGCAAAAATCTTCAAATCTTGAACACCCACCGACAACATTTCTCCCATGACATGTAGCAATAAGAAACACCATCCCATTGAATCTATAAATGCTATTTTAGATGTATACATTTATCTTTTAAGATTGTAGTTAACTTTCTTACACTCCCAAAACATTGTTGCTGTTGCCTGCTGATAGGTGGTTTGTCGGTCAGGAATAACAATTTAATCTGGGGAGAGGGCCATAGGGAGGTGAGATTGTTAATGAGGAAAAAAAGGGGGGGGGCAGTTAGAAGGCTATGTGCTTTAGTGCTTAATGAGACCCGTGAGTTGACTGTTACGTTGAGGCCCTGCAAACATTCATTTCATTCATATCAGTTAGTTAAACAACCATACAGCAATTTTTCCTATGAACCTTGCCAAAATCTTAAGGAATCAAGTTGAAGAGGAGTTTAAAAATTACAAATATGAAGTGGAGATAAACTAAACTTCAAGATCATTTTGACCTCCATCCATCCATTTTCCTGAACCGCTTTCTCCTCACAAAGGTCGTGGGGGATGCTGGAGTCGATCCCAGCTGTCTTCGGGCAGTAGGCGGGGGGACACCCTGCATCGGTTGCCAGCCAATCGCAGAGCACTCAGCACACAGAGACGAACAACCATTCGCGCTCACACTCACGCCTAGGGACAATTTAGAGTGTTCAATCAGCCTGCTATGCATGTTTTTGGAATGTGGGAGAAAACCGGGGTACCCGGAGAAAACCCACGCAGACATGGAGGATACATGCAAACTCCACACAGGAAGGCCAGAGCCAGCATCGAACCCACTGTGAGGTCGACGCGCTAACCAGTCGACCATCAGGCCGCCCTCATTTTGACCTGTACAGACATTTTAAGTCTCTGTAATTTTAACAGAGGTAGTAAAAGATCGACAACACTTCTGAAATCACTTGTTAAAACCTCAACAATACATACACGCTATTGGCTGTGGTTGACAAACCGGCAGATTCCCAAAATCAAATAGCGCCAGATCTCCTCTCAACATATAAATGCAATGAATTTGCCTGCTACTTAAGTTTTAAAGTGCAATCCCTCAGGTCAAACATAGGAACAAACAAGCAAAATTAGCAATGGATGCAACACTCGAAAATCACATGGGTATCATTCAATTACCATGACAGAATTTAATACGGTGGATCACAAAACTATAACGGACTTGGTTCGGCTGTCGAAACCATCAACTAGCTACATCGACTCAATACCATCTGACTTTTTCAAAACTTTTGGGGGCTCTACTTTGAGTTACAGCAAATAATCAACTGTTCACTTCATACAAGTGAGCTTGCATTTTCCCTGAAAGTAACCGCCATCAAGCCACTTCGAAAAAAAAAAAAAACACCTGATGTTTCAATTCCTGGTTACCTGACCTTTGAAACGCGCGGAAGAGCCTCATTCAAGAGGCTCATAAACTACGTCCATGTTTAGACTTCCTGAATGGAGCGGTCCGCACTTCGTCTGCAGCTTCTCGTCTGTGATGAGCATAAGTGAATGTGTGAATGTGTGAATGGATGCATCAAGCCATCGTCAAGAACTCAGTGCGCACCCTCGGTCGCATTACTCGAACTGAAATCCATCCATCCATTATCCGAACCGCTTAATCCTCACTTGGGTTGCGGGGGGTGCTGGAGCCTATCCCAGCCGTCTACGGGCAGTAGGCGGGGGACACCCTGAACCAGTTGCCAGCCTCGAACTGAAATGGAAGTTGGAATTGTCTGGTGACCTGTTTGTACATTAGAGTGGGGTGGAAATGAAGGAATGAATGTAGACATGTGTGTGCGTGGTGCGCGCGCCAGCTGTCGCCGTGTGCGCTGAGCGGGTGAGAGAAGTGCGCAATTGCTCACGCGCGCAGCTTAGAGGGAACATTGCTCACAGCTAACGGGAGTGAGTTGTGAAAAATCAAACGCCTCCATGAAGAGCTCAATAATGTTCCAATATAGGGTCAAGTTTGTTTCTAGCAAAGAGGTCATATGTGGACACAGCAATGTGAAGTTCCATGATAGGGTGCTGATAAGAACACTCAGACTGTCACACTGATGAGGGACATCGCTGGGTTCACTGCTGTTTTCAAGATTCAAAACGAGAGAACGTAAGCTAAACATTTTTCCCACAATATCAGTTTGGGCAACTAGATGGATGGTACAAATAACACTGCACTTTAGAATTCCCTTTATGTCCATCAGAAAGAACAAACTTTTATGTGTGAGTGAATCATTTCTCCAGTTGTATTCTTGTACTACTGCCATGAGAAACAAAGCAACAGTGTTTTATAATACTACTGTACATATTTTATACATTGATGAATAAAGCCTCGTAGAGAAGCTTTTTGTTCTACTTCTACAAGGTTGTAGACAGTGATATGCTCAAGATGCAGGTCCATGGGGTGGCATCGGCTCATTGAGTACATGTGCTTAGGAACCATTCGGGTCCGAGATGAAACCCCACTGCGGGACTGCTGAAAAAATGTCAGTTGTCAAAGAGGTGACGACTGCTAATGCTTTAAAATTTGTCTTAAAAATGATATCCACCACCTTTCCATACCTTTGATGACGGTTTTGATTAAGGTCTATCCATCCATCCATCCATCCATCCATCTTCTACCGCTTATCCGGGGCCGGGTCGCGGGGGCAGCAGCTTTAGCAGGGAAGCCCAGACTTCCCTCTCCCTAGCTACTTCTTCCAGCTCTCCCCGGGGGATCTCAAGGCGTTCCCAGGCCAGCTGGGTGACATAGTCTCTCCAGCGTCTTTTGAGCATTTTTACATCAATTTGATGGTAAGGGGCAGTGTTCGATTCCGGCTCCAGCCTTCCTGTGTGGAGTTTGTATGTTCTCCTCGTGCCTGTGTGGGTTTTCTTCTTGTACTCCAGTTTCCTCCCACATTCCAAAAACATGCTTAGCAGGTTGATTGGCCACTCCAAATTGTCCCTAGGTGTGAGTGTGAGCACGAATGGTTATCTGTGTGCCCTGCGATTGGCTGCTAATCAGTTCCTGGTGTACCCCGCCTACTGCCCGAAGACACCTGGGATAGGCTCCAGCACGCCACCAACCCTCGTGAGGATAAACGGATTAGAAAATGGATGGATTGACTGTAAGGTCTTTCAGTAATTTTAGAAAGCAACTTTATATTTCTTTACTTTTAAAAGTCTTTCAATCGTTTGTTCAGGTGTTTAAATGGTGTCGATCTTCGTTGTTTTAGTAATTTGGTGAAGCTACTTTTCTCTGCTTCACTTTCCTTTAGCTGCTTTCCATGTAAAGGCTTCTAAGTGTTGTGCGACTTGTGTATGAAATGTGCTTTCTAGATAAAGCTGCCTTGCCTTGCCGTACTCTGAAGGTGCCCTTGGGCAAGGCACTGACTGTTGAGCAGCTTTTATGGCACATATGCTGCGTATACTGTATACTGTCGAGAATATTGTCATTTGGACGTAGGCATCCACGAGCGTGCATTTCTCGATCAATTACTGATTTTACATGTTAGTTACCTGCAGATGAGCTACTTGAATAATAGTTCTACACCAAATAGCTCCAATGAATGACTTTAAGTGCATCACTAAGAACCTCAGAAGCTTTTGGTAATGTGCTCGTAGATCACTTAAGGACAGCCACTTTTTCACACACAGATGGACGAAGATAACACCGCTGATGATTAATGAGAGATCCACTTTCGCCTGCTTCATTAGTCCCATCTGTACTGTACTTCAGGTTGACGAGCTTGGCCAGTGGCCAGGATGCAGTTCACGGAGGCTTTTTAAGGGTGGGCCCAACAGCTACCGTCTCACACCTTTGTCAAGATCCAGCTGCTTTGTTTGACAGGAACACAAAGCAAGGACTTTGTAAAGTTACTCGCTGGATAAACGCACAATATCAAGGCAATGATGAACACCCCCTTTTTAGCATCGCAAAGGGCACCTCGACAATAGGCATTAACATCGTTCCAAGAAGTAATTCAAGTGCATTTTTTGGCTCCTTTATATACATTCATTTGTGATGCAGGCAGCATGATAGGGTAGTGATTAGCAAGCCCGCCTCGCAAATTGTGTTTGAATCTTGATGAAGGACTTGTCTTTGGACTGGAGGATGAACAAGAAAACAAATTGAGAAACTCCCAACGTGTTTGTGGACAGATGCTAATTTGCTGTCAAGCTGCCGTTGAGCAAAGCATTGCACCTCCTCACTCTCAGCACAGGGGCACCGTCCCTTCATTCTGGACCTTGATGACCACTGAGACAATAGCAGGGGGGGTTATTGACTGATCAAAAATGGGAAAGGCCTGATTTCGGCTGTGCAAGTCTGAGAACGCAAGTTCCTGAGGGGGTGAGAAATTCTATTTAAAAAAACCACAACAACAATAAAAGATAATGGGAAAGGACCTGAAATATACTCGTTAACAAGAATGATAATGAAAACAGGAATCAACAATGATTCGCTTCCTGTGCTATTTTTTGGGGGAGCACAAAATGTCTGGACTATTTACAAGACATTTGTACAATTATTCCCCAAAAGGCTTTGCGTGCTATTATATAAACCTCTTCACAAGAACACGTTTTGTCAAGATGACACTCTCGACTCAAGTAATTGGATTCATTATATTGAAGCTGTTTTATTGTAGTAAACACTCAACTTAACTGACTTCTGATGTCATTTGTGGGTATCATCATTTGCCTTTGGAAGAATTATCTAACGCATCAATCACCGGCGGAAATAAAGATGGTTTGAAAATATGAAATGAAGCAGAAAATCACACGGTAAAAAAAACAAAAATCAAACAAAGACTGGCTGCAGGCGTCATTTATCATCCCCCTGTCTGTCTCGCGCTGTCTGCCAGCTGAGTTGACATATTTCAAGGAGATTCATCTGGCTATGCATCACTGCGACAGAGCGGCACACAGTTTGAAGGTTTCAACAGCTGAAATGACATGGACACATTACACTGGACAAAGGAGGAATGGAAAGAGAATAGTGAAAAACAGGCAAAATTAGCCAATAATTCCATTTTTTTTATCAACAGCTGATCGAAGGACTGAGAATGTAAGAATGTTCAAAAAGGAGTCCTGACGGAATGTTGATGATTGACATGGTCAACCTTAGATCCTTTTTTTGCACCACAGACTGGTTTCATATAAAGCTATACTCCAATGGGCCGGCATTGAAACACTTAAAAATAAGTGATCAAAACCGCAAAGTCACTTTTAATGTTTAATGCATCTTTCGCCTGTATTAGTGCGAGATTGTGTTTGTTTCTCTTCAGCAAGCCAGTCCAATTTTGAGGGAATGGGAGACAATGAGGCCCCAAGTGTTTTACTTTCATCCATTCTACGCTGTAATTTTGTTTCATTGCAGAAAAACTTGCCTGACAAAAATAAGATGTTGTAAACGACACAAATTATGGAGGGCAGACTTAATTCTAAATAATAAATGTTCAGTAATTTCTTTGGCTATTATACTGTAACGAGTCTTCTTTTTCCAACACACACTCTGAACTTGTTTCCAGCCAATCAGAGGACTACAAAAGACCAAGTAGAGCAAATTTTTCCTGCAGGAAGTGGTTGGTAGGTTGGGGAAGTTTGTGATTTTTTATTTGCTTGTTGTCTTTTGTGTTTCTGTGTGGTTTTTTTTTTTTTTTGAGTTTGCGAATAATTGTGTTTGTTTGTTTTGTGTTCCTGTGCTTTGCATTTCAGGGTCACCGTAGTGAAGGGAAGGAAATAGGGAATACAATATCGTCTTAAGGGGTGTTCACACGTGCACATTTGGTCCGGCACTGCACCGGCGCTACGCCAGTCGAGCGTTCACACGTGCACATTTGGTCCGGCGTAGCGCCGCAATTGAGCTTATACCGGACCAAATTTGATCCACCTCAGGGAGGTGGTTTAAGAATTTAATCCGGAGCAAATGCTCGTTTGCGACGCTACGCCGGACCAAATGTGCACGTGTGAACGCAACTGGCTTAAATTTGCTCCAGAGCAAATGCTCGTGAAGAGTTGATTACGTACGGCGAGAATGCGTTGCTTTCGTGCTCTGTCGGACTTTCGTCATTTGTTAAATAACGACCCAAGACTTATCTGGCAAGCACCTCTTGGGTTATACCATCTCAACTATAACGGGAAGGGGGAAATAATCCCCAAACGTCATCTTTCCTTTTGTAGGAGACTGCACTGTCTCGGAGTTGTTTGTGTAGTTTGTTCCTTTGTTGTGTGTTGACAACCCCCCGTACCCCATAGAATTTATTTCGTGATTTCCTCTCTTGATTTTTCTGTTTGGCGCACTACATTTTTGCTTTTCTGAGTGTCATTGACGTCATCGTTGATTTACGTTATCGGGGGGCGGTCACTCTCGAGCAGAAGGCACGGAGACCGAGAAGGAGCAGGACGTGCCTGTCCAGCAGTCGCTTGAGTTGTGTACAGTATACGTTTAAAAAAGAACCAACACGACAGCTGATTTGTTTTCTGTCGTTTTGCTCCACTACAGAAACTGTCATGTGAACGCAAGTGGGGCTGCAACGACGCTGTGCCGGTGCTGTCACGCTCAGTGGCTTTGCATGTGTGAACGCTCCACAAAATTTGGTCCGGTGTAAAATATATCGCAACAAAATATATCGGTGCAGCGCCGGAGCAAATGTGTGCCGTGTGAACAGCCCTATAGAGTTCAAAGGAAAATCAGACAGGCAGCAGAGTCAAATGACCCACTCCCCCGAGAATGGTCTAACTGTCTGGAAGGAAATGAATTGCTCAGACTAAACACAAACAGAATGATGAACTGTCGCAACACACATACATATGCCCCCCCCCACACACACACACATTGAAGTGATGGTGAATTTGTTGCAAACGGATGAAGAGACAGAATGTTCCCAGTCGCAATGTATAATTTTATTCAAGTGAGCCTTGTGATAGCAAAAGGGTTGCCTCTACCATTGAACGGGGTCAAAGTATTCATTCATCTGCATTTTTGGACCTTTAACAAATTATCTACACTGACATATACTCATTTTGAATAGCACTTAGAGTGATAATTTTACAGTTTGAGCCCTGCGAGGACTCGCTGATCAGAAAAGTATGAGTCCCATTATGCATTTAGAGAGTCTCAAATTTCGAATTCTGAAATGGTCTACTTATTCAATTGCATATGATAATAACACAAACAACAACAATATACATTGATAATAGGTTTATTTCTTATAAACAAATGCTGCAAAATTTTTAATAATTCAGGCATACAAGATTTGCTGAGAAATAGGTTCTTATTTCATCCCATGGTTCTGTCTTTGAGTTCATAAATTCTCCTCCAATGATGCAAGGCTTTCTCAAAGTCAACTTATCATCGCAAAAAACTATCCAACTTTAGCTGCTTCCTCTGTGATATCTCCGCAATAAACTTTCGCAACACTTGTTTTAACGTTACACAATTTGGCAATCGTCTGCCGATCTCGCCAATCTTGTCTCGCGAGAACGGAAATCTCGTCACGCGAGATTACTTAACGCGAGATCAAAACAACAATGGCGGCGGCGAAGGTCAAACTGCGATCATTGCCGGAAAAAAAGATTTACCGTAGTTTTTTTTGTTTTGACTGAGAAATTTCCTTGCATCCCAAAAATGCACATTATTTGGAACTGTGCGTCCCATGGGAAATGTATGCGTCTAGGACGCAGAACGCAGGACGCAGAGGTAACGAGATGGCTGACTGAAATTCATCAGGGTCGCAGGTGAGCTGAAACCTGTCCCGGCCAAGATTCAAAAACCCTACAACTTAAATGTGTGAGAGGAGGTACCACTCTACATTGATTGTCTGTGGATCACAACAAACCTGGGGGAAAAAAAATACATCATCATTTCATTGGACTGCAGGATATAACCTTCCTTTTGACAATGACAACATCACCAAAGTAATAACGGGTCAACACAATTTGTCGTATGGGAAATGTGCCGTGGGGATTTGAGACGGAGGATAAAACAAAGACGTCTCAGTGACGGAACACAATTGATCTTTTGGGATGCCATGTTCCAAAAATCATCTGTTGCAAATTATTTCAAAAAAAGCAGCGAGAGGAGGGAGCTGGAGAGTGATTCATTCTTCACGTTAGCGTACTTTGACCTTATTCCTCCACTGCTCTCTGGAGGTGCAGGCTTTTGCTCCCTGTCGGTAAGAATATGGATCAGTGTTTCCTAACCATTAGTGAGCCTCAACCTTCATTTAACATTACAAAACGGAACACCACCAAACAGAAATGTCAATACTGAAACCATGATGATCTTGTCTCAATGTACTCGTATTTATAATATATATACGATATAAAGGAATCTTAATTTACTCAGCGTGAAAACTGGAAGTTACTGTATATTTGTAATCAATTGTTATTTTCGCACAAATTAGTGAACTGATATAGTTAACCGCGGCACCCCTGATGATCTCTCATGGCATGCTCACGTCACAGAGCACCATGGTTGGGACTCACTGGCCCATATGATATGACGACACGACTCTCAGCTCTTCTTGCAGATGGCTGTCTACGCTCAGCCTGGTGCTACCAGAGCCACATGTTTGCACATGATATAATTGCTGGCATGGCTTGTGGGTGCTATAGCCCTGATTAAGACCCTTTTACTTTTTAGAGTGTTTTTTATTCATTTAATAAAGTTTAAAACCATTAAGAAGTTCCCAAGAAGCCATTCTGTTCCAATGCCTGCTTCCATATTCGTGCTGCACTAACCCTTGGGAGGGAGGGGAAGTGCCGCGAGTGTCTTTCATTTACTTGCATGTTAGTTTAAAGATTTTTCCGTTGGCCTTTGGTCACTTGTATTGTACTTACACACCTGTGTGTTGTCAAAGACATAAGTCTGCCTATACCATAAATCAGGCATGTCCAAAGTCCGGCCCGCGGGCCAAATCCGGCCCGCGGTCGAATTTCATCCGGCCCTCGGCCACTGTCATAAAACCAGTGCCGTCTGGCCCGCTGGTTGTGCGCAATGGGACACGTGTCGCACTGAGTGAGGTCTCGTAGACTGGCGAGTGATGTCTCATGGAGTTATGCTGCCCTCTAGTGGCTAAATGAGTAATAGCATTCACTAAATGAGTAATAATATTCAGCCACTAGAGGGCAGTAGCACTCTACGAGACATCACTCGCCAGTCTACGAGACATCACTCCGTGCACATATTAACCTGCTAGTTTTCTAAAATGGCGACAATCAACAGAAAAAGGAAAGTTGACTGCGAGGGACGACGATTCGAGGATGGATGGAAATTGGACTATCTTCACTGAAATACGCAACAACTGTGTCTGCCTCATTTGCCAAGAGACAGTGGCTGTTTTTAAAGATTATAATGTCAAGCGACATTACCAAACAAGACACGCTGACATGTACGACATGATTACAGGCAAGGAACGTACAGAGAAATTGAAGCAGTTTGAAGCTCGTTTAATCTCACAGCAGCAGTATTTCTCAATAGCTCGAG
>CAAKHF010025813.1:0-12421 GCA_901007745.1 Hippocampus kuda | reverse complement strand
CCCCCCCACCCCCATGTATACTTCCGTAAACAAGTGGTGCAGTTTTTTTTTTTTTTTTGGGCGCATGCGTGTTACATCATGGACATGTATTCGCAGTCACTTTTATTTTTATAATGTGAGCATGTACACAAAAATTCAAACTGGGCATAACTGCAGTGTAAGCGTAGCCTAAATCACAGACATCCACTCAAACATCCTAACGTATACTGTATTATGTAAAATATACACAACCCCCTGTTAGCACATTAGCTCAACCATCTGGCCTTAAAGATGTCCCCCTTGACAAAATCTATGCAGTATTCTCACTAAAACGTCTTAAATTAGCATTTTAGCATAACATAACATAAAACATAACATTTAACTCGAATCATTGTCAACGACTATGTATTTGTGCCAATTGAATAGTGTTTCTATTGTAGCGATGCTAAGCTTCACCAATTGTATTGAAACTAAGTTGCAGACTCTAAAGATAATATCCACCTGCCAGCACTTCTCAAGCATTCATATTTGTCTTCATAAATGTTTACTTGAGGGTTTATGTGGTTGTTGGCTACTGTATTATCTATTGTGATTATACTGCTCAACAAATTTGTACGTTTTTTTTTCAAATCAGGGATACAAGCTTTTCTGTATGAATATTTTTTGCACTTATTCCGAAACTACCCTCACTTTTTCTGTAGCACATCAGTTTTTTTCTAACAGTAATAATGTAATAATTATATATATTTATGAATTAGGGGTTAGGTTCAGCAACAGGAAGGAAATTTGTTCTGGAATGTCATAGCTATAAATTACACATGGTAAAATCCTTATGAAAGTATTTCAAAAACCTGTTTTGGAAAATCTTAAATACGTGATTGAAATACCACTCTTATTAGTCTACAAGTGATTCACTTTTGTGTAGCAAGAGTGTTATTTCACAATAAGCATCCAGGCACTTTATTTACATTAACATGTGGCACTTTTCAAAAAAACAAACAAAAAAAAAGTCCAAAACCTATCAAATGAGTCCTCTAATGCATGTGTGAACAGAATTGAGTTTAATTCTCTTGATTGTGAATTATCACATTGTTGATTCTCTCTGTGGAAATCTAATAATCTTCCAGACACGGATCTGTGCTTCTTCAAACCACATTGAGGATTTTTAACATTCTTTTTCCTCCCAAGCTTTTTCCCCCCACAAATCCACAGCACTAACTTTACTATCTCGTGTGTGTGTGTTTGTGTGCTACTCAGCCGAGGAGTGCTTCCTGGACTCTGATTTGAGCTTTTTGGTGCCCATAGCGGTGGGCGTGGCCCTCAGCTTCCTAATCGTCCTTGTCCTTCTCTCTTACCTGATCGGCCGGAGGAAGAGTCGCACTGGCTACCAGTCTGTGTAAAGCTCTGCTTCTGCTCCCAAACAAAGCCCAAATGTTCTTTTTCCGGCCCTTGCCCTGCAAAAGTAACATGAAGCTTGTGCCCCGTGTATCCCAGCGATCACTAGTTGTCTCTTCCTCTTCCTCCTTCCATTTCAAATGAAAATTGCATTGTTTGACTCAAGACTGCATGTCTACTTTCACTCCCAAACTGAGAGGGGTGGCTTTTCCCCTCACTGCCCTTTTCATTATACGTATAAGTGAACCTCTTGAATAGAATGAAATATCTTTTGTTGTTGAATGACTTGAATGTACAAGAAAATTATAGCACATTGACTTGTATGCCAGAAAATGTTAATTTTCTTTCTAAATGCACACAATATTGACATAAACAGTTGAATGAAAAGGGAAACAACACACCTACCAGCACTGCAACCACGTTTTGGGGTGGGGAAAAAAAGATGTGATCATGGATGGATACTTATTTTATGTCAAGGGAACAAAATCTCAACATAGATATTTTCTTCATTTAACCTTAAGCCTTTTCATCAACTACAGACACTGCATTGCACAGCAGTCCACCACTAACCCGCCACCACAGTTTTGTGCCTTTCCGTTCGACACCATTCAGTTGCTTTGCTCGAGAAGAAAGTTATGTGATGGTGAGCTTGTCTTAACGTGTGTGTGGTGGGGATAAGGGGGACGAATTCAATAAAGTTTGGTTCTTGTTTTGTAGCGCTGTTGTTTGTTTCTTTTGTGGCCTGAGATCTTGTGACTGAAATCAAAGGTTGCCATACTGCCCAATTTGACGAGCTGGTTTACAACCTGATCCAAGTTTATGAGGTATGTGCGTGTGTTGCGACCAAGCGGCCGTTACACATTAAAATGGAAGAAAATATAGTTAGTCTGCCCTTTACACCTGCAAGATTTCCCACAAAAAAACGAGCCAAAAAAATGAATAAGCCAAATACTGTTATGCTTGCACAGAAGACCGGTAGGATAATTAGTGAACCACTGATCATTAGAATGGGCTAACTCCATTTGGGTCATGTTTAAGTGCAGTGTAGAAATGAATGGAGAAAAGAGATTTTTTTTTTTTATACTTGTCCATGATATCGCTTTTTAAAAGCAAATATCGGTCAAATAATTCGCTTTTTGATTATCTTTGTGACAAACCAATTCATTAGTTTCCGTACTGTAAATATTTACTAACAATATTGCCTGGTTTAATGTGATGCGTGCATGATCACTCCCACTCATTGGCACAAGATGACAGCAGCCGTTTGAAAAGCCACCCAAATGAGGGGGGAAATGTTGGAAACGACCCTCATTATGATGTAGTGCAGTTCAATATGCGTTCGTTAATATTATGCATGTGATGTTTTTCTCAGAATATTTTGAGTCCACGCAAATTGCACTCAGCAGGTGAAGTTACATGTAACATAGGACCTCTTGTTTGACTAACAGCTGAGCAAATTTTCGCAAATCCTTTGAATTTGTGAGTTTTTGCAGATTCTTGGCTTGAATTCATTTAGGTTTCCTCATTACATCGACAATAATATTGGGTTTATCACAAATGTATTGCATATTATGGCGTTCAACAGGCTGTCTAATATATTCAATGTGACGTTTACTCTTTCCTTATCAGCTAGAAAACTAACTCGAAGTGCACAGTGGAGTCTGGTATGAACGGTGCCACAGCCAGAATGTGGCAGTGTTGCGCTCCATGGCCGCAATGCGCAGAAGCCCACAGGCAGACGTAAGCACGAAAGATAACCTCTGAACTGTGTGGACGTGCAGATTTAGCCGCCATCTTGAACAGGCAGTCCGCCGCAATCTCTTCCATTCATTTGTATTGACATAGCTGTGTTTGGCTCCAATAAATTCTTCATAACTCGTCAAATTATTTACCGATTTTGAGATAAATATCAGACAGCCAGTTATTATACTACAGCCCGGGTAATTGTTATGCTTTATGCCAATTTATATACACAATTCTTTTCATATTTAAAAAAGATCTGGAAAAAAACAGCAACAATGAACTTGACCTGATATAAAATATTATTTAGTTTTTATTGCTTTATTGAACAGTGTGAAATGATTGAAAATAGTGTTCTACTTTCGGATCATATTTTTAAATCTGACTCAAGAGTAGTGTCTCACCAGTCATGAACCTAAAGTTTAGGTTCATGCCTATAGCGCAGTAGGGTGCGTGTAGGTCCTAAACGCACCCTACTGCGCTAATGGCTGTAGGCCTACAAGTTACTAAAACTCATTCAAAATAACAAAATAACCGTTAATGTGATTGCACAAGTGTCCACACCCTCAGATATGGGACAGCTATAACCCATATCTATCTATCTATCTATCTATCTATCTATCTATCTATCTATCTATCTATCTATCTATCTATCTATCTATCTATCTATCTATCTATCTATCTATCTATCTATCTATCTATCTATCTATCTATCTATGTAGATATACTATACTGTACTGTATATGTAGATACAGCATGTGTATTCATGTACTGTATTATATAACTTTGTCGCATTATTTGCGCAACAATAATGGCAGCTGTGTAACTCAATGTACCTTCTTACCTCATGGCGCAGTGTTTCCCGAGTAACTCCAATGTTTGCTCTCCACACCTACACACACTGCCTTAATGAGAAAGCTACCCTGACCTGAAGGCTTAATTAAAGACAGTGACACATACAGACAGGTGGACATGAAACACACACACTTTCCAGCAATGTGAGCCTGAGTTTCTGACTGAACAATAGAGCAAAATTAAATAAAGTTATATGAGCCCGTAACCTTGTTCTCACCATCATGCTTTTATTGAATCTGAAGGGAACACTGCAAGTGTTTTTC
This sequence comes from Hippocampus kuda, assembly GCA_901007745.1. NCBI lineage: Eukaryota > Metazoa > Chordata > Actinopteri > Syngnathiformes > Syngnathidae > Hippocampus > Hippocampus kuda. Next base: position 8,189 of record CAAKHF010025813.1, on the reverse strand, counting down.
AATGCCTTCGGGCCACAAGATTGTCAGAAGAAATATGGATTTTCATCTAGTTGCTATAAAAATCCCATTTACGTTCTTTCCCTTCCTTAATCAATGTCTCTTAAGGCATCGCAGCTAATGTGAATTGATGAAACCTCATATATGCAATTTGAGTCAAGACATTTTGGAGACCCTCAAATAGTGCACAATATATCACTATAAACTTTAGTCAAGAAAGAACAAAATGCAGTGAAATCAATGCAAAAAAAAAAAAAAATATCCCACTACAGCATAAAGTGGTGCCCCGAGATACAAATTTAATTTGTTCCATAAGCATGCTTCTCACTCAAATCGCTCGTATCTCAAGTCATCGTTCCTCATTTAAATGAATAAAAATGCTATTAATCTGTTGCAGCTGCAAAAAAAAACATTTTTAAATGAGGAAAAATAGTACTCTAAAATACTGCACTTTATAAAAACATACAATAATGACAGAATCTGCATTGCACAGCAGAAAACAGTGAGTCTTTATCATGCTGCCCCCAGGTGGTCAATGCACACACACCAGAAGGAGCAGCACAATATACATTGAACTGTTCAAAAACTGTTTAGTTTGATTACATTTTGTTTCATTGCCATATATTGTTATAAACCACGCAATTTCATAGTGTAAACTTGAGAACATATGGTCCCAATTTATTTATTTATACATTTATTTGGGGGGGGGGGTTAATGGCATTTTACATTTCCATTCATTTAAATGGGAAAAGATGATTTGAGATTTGAACCTCGTATCTCACGACACCGCAGTAATTAAATTATGTCTTCAAAGCGCTGATCTGCCCTGATATTTTTTTTAAGTGGGGTGTGGCGATACAGTAATAGGTGAGATGGAAACCCCTCAAAGTGACACAAGCAAAGTGCGTGATTATCAGTCAACCTTTGTATGTGTGAGCATGAGGAGGGAGGGCGGGACTGAGTGGCAGCACAAGTGCATCGAGAGGAAAGATAGGGAAGTCTTACCAGGTTTACAAGGATCATGCCGCTTCACATATTCCTCTCTCTGGATTGTGGTCATTTCTCTATTCTCCACCAACATGGATGTATTGTTCTCCGAAAGAACAATATTTCCTACTGAGACTACCTAACCCTTCATGCCTATTTCTGGAACAAGTTAGACTCCGTCAGGAATCAGCATGCTGGACTATCCACTCCATCCAATGATTCAGTGCCTCTTACTGTGCTTGTGGTTGGTGAACAGTTGGCACCGAGTGGATGGCTCTATTGGCGATGGCAGACTGATGTGGCAGAAGCCCAAGCCGATTCCTATCAGTCTAGAACAATCCCTTCTTCATGATACTTTCCCACCAGGATTCCTCTGGGGGTCTGGGACATCCGCCTTCCAGACTGAAGGATCCTGGGATCAGGATGGAAAGGGTGCATCCATCTGGGACCATTTCACCCAATCCAAGATGGACAATGTGGCCAGCGACAGCTATACTCACTGGGAAGACGATGTACAGGCGCTCGAGTATCTGGGGGTGAAATCCTACTCTTTCTCCCTCTCCTGGCCCCGACTGTTCCCAGATGGGAACGCTAAAAGTCCTCCCATTGAACCTGCTGTGGAGCACTACAACCGCCTCATAAATAGGCTGGTGGAAAAGCAAATTGAACCCATTGTTACCATCCATCATTGGGATCTGCCGTTGGTCCTGCAGGAGACGTATGGAGGATGGAAAAACGACACACTTATTAGATTGTTTGGGGACTACGCAGCCTTTTGCTTCCACACATTTGGGGACCGCGTTAGATACTGGCTAACAATGCATAACCCCTATCTGGTGGCTGTGCAGGGCTATGGCATGGGGGTGCATGCTCCTGGGGAAACAGGGGGGCTTGCTTCCTCTCTTGTTGTGGCCCACAACTTGATCATGGTAAGTCTGTCAGCATGTGTGCTTGGGTGCAAATTAACTATTTTCATCTTTTGTTCTCAGTAAAAACACCAATTTGTTTATCTGTATTCTAATTTGTTTGCTATTTTCTTTTCTCAATAATCAGGACATTTTATGAGACATGGGGGTCTAAAGTCCACCACGTTCGTACATTGTGTGACAGGAAGTCATGGAGTAGTCACTCATGTTTTTGCCGTTTAGTGCGCTGCACAGCTGGTGTGTGTTGACGCACATATGAGAAAAAGATCATTATCGCGTACCTGTTAGGTCGAATATATGATTACCACATCCGTGACTCAGGTCATCACCAGTGGTGATCCGTGCTTGAATTGCACCGTAGCGAGAACAGCACCCCGACCCCACACCTTCTCTGACAATCACAAACAACCTGCACACACATGCATTCAACAATGAAAAACACTTATATTTTCTAAAATATATTCAAATATAATCATAAAAATACAGTCGTCCCTCGCTATATCACGGTTATCATTTTGCAGATTCAGTGCATCAGTGATTATTCGCTATTTTGAGGTGACGTTTTCTATATGAACTAGTACTGCAGATTCACATACTGTATAAGTCATGAGGAAAGAGTGTAAAAAAGACAGCGATTGTCCCAAATTTGTGATAATTTAACTCTTCACCCTTTCATGCACCCTGTAACCTGATAACATGATAAGCTGTCCACTGTAGTAACCACTGTCCCTGAAAGTTTAATGCAAAAGTGCATTTTGCCTTTTGCAAAGTACAACGAGTTTAAGTTACACAACTGCACTTCTATGGTAAGAATCGTTCGCTAATTGAATATGATTGATAACTGACACCATGTCTCTACATACACAGGGGCTAATGCTTCAGCCAGTTACCATACATCTTCATTCGTTCACTTCCATGACACTCAAAAGAACAGGCCCGCCGTGTTTTGAATGTAGCCAATGGCTTTAACTCGTATCCCAAGGCACCATTGTATTTGTACTTGATTACTTCCCATTGCTGAACACGAGTGTAGAATATTGAGATGTTTTTCTGTGATTTCCAGGCACATGCCAAAGCCTGGCACACCTATGATACCCACTACCGCCCAGCGCAGAAGGGTAAAGTGTCCGTTGTTTTGGGCTCCCACTGGGTTGAACCTCAAAAAGGCCAACCCACAGCCACCGATGTCCATCTTTGTCAGCAGTCGATGGAAGCTGTTCTTGGCTGGTTTGCCAATCCCATTTTAGGTGATGGAGATTATCCATCTTCTTTGAAAATCAAGCATGGTAGCCTCCTGCCTGTGTTCTCTAACGAGGAGAAGCTGTGGGTGAAGAAAACAGCAGACTTCTTTTCTCTGTCCTTCGGGCCAAACAACCTCCGTTTGGGACGTAACCTGCCCCACTTTGGCCAGGCTGTGTCCCCAGATCTGAGGCGCATCCTAGGCTGGATTAAGATGGAGTATGGGGACTTGCAAATTCTTGTGGCTGAGGGTGGATGGTTCTCTGAAGCTAGTGTGGGAAGAGAAGACACAGTGGCCATTTACTTGATGAAAAGATTTATTAACAACGTATTACAAGGTAAGCAGTGAAGCATATATTCTTGAAGCTGGATTATCCTTATTCATTGAAGTGTGATTAAATGAAATGTTCTTACTTGGGCAGGATAGGTGCTGATTTACTTAATTTTGCAGGATTGGTGATTGGCATATTCCACGTAGGACACCGATATCAAACTCAAGGCCCGGGGGCCAGATCCGGCCTGCCACGTCATTTTATGTGACTCAAAAGACGTTGACATGTGGCAGACGGTAGTGTTTACTGAAGTACAGTAAATATGATCCAACGTGTAGGAAACTCTGGTTCCTATAGAGCCATATCCTGTCTGTTTTAGACCTCTCTGTACTGCAACACACCAGATTAAATTGATCGTTTCAAGCTGCTACATAGCTTGCTGATGAGCTGATCGTCTGAATTAGGCACCTCATTGGGTAGGGATGGTGCTGGTCACAACCACACAACATCCACATTTCTCCCACTACTCCTCTCCGCTTTTTTTTTTTTAAATCATAACAACTGGCAGGTTATTTCGAATGCCCCTGCAAATGGCCCCCAGGACGTAGTTGTGACTTCTTACTCTATGATCAACACATTTGTAACTTCATCTTGTGAGTGCTGTGTTTTGTGTTCCAGCTGTCCGGTTGGATGGGATTCGGTTGCTAGGCTACACTGCATGGTCACTGGTAGACGGCTTTGAATGGAACTACAACTACTCAGTCCGCCGGGGCCTTTTCTATGTTGACTTCACTCATCCTAATCGAACCAGGACTCCCAAAACCAGTGCACAGTATTACAGACAGGTTATTGCTGACAATGGCTTCCCCCAAGTGGAACCCTCCAGCGAGGTTGAAGGTCATTTCCCCTGTGATTTTCACTGGGGTATTGCTGACTCCACCTTGCAGGTAACTGCATTCAGACAAAATGGACTGAAGCATATGCAACCAATCTCATCCATTTTTTCCCTCTCTCTCCCTTGTTAGGTTCGCTTTTACCCCTTTTCCCCTCAATTCACAGATCCCAATGTGTACAGTTGGAACTGGACAGGCGATGGATCATTGCATTCAATCCCAGGAGTAAAGCTTCACACTAAGCGTTCCCAGTGCACAGACTATCTGGCCATCCGGAATCATCTTAACCTGTTTGCATCTACTGGGGCGACGCACTACCGCTTTGCTCTAAACTGGTCTCTGATTTTACCACATGGAGACCTTTCTAGTGTGAATGCGGAGGCACTAAGGTAAGAATGCATAAAAGGAAACTACAATACTGTACATGGGTCACAAAGGCCTTTTCTAGTGTTAAAATAGGCAGACAAGGCAAGGCTGTTTTATTTCCAGTATACAGCACATTTTCATACACAAAGCAACTCAATGTGCTTCCCACAAAGCATTGACAAACACAACAGCTAATGACATTCAGAAGCAAAACACAGAAAACAAACATAACTGACCAAAATTACTAAACCTTGCATTGACATTATTTAATTCCATTAGCAGAATACTTTTTAAAAATTTAAAACATTTAAAAGTATAGTGAAGAAAAAGAATAGGTTTCTAAAATTACTAAAAGAAAAAAAAGATGTAATAATATTTAAAAGACCTTAATCAAAGAGGAGAGGGGTGTGTGTGTGGGGGGCCGAGGGGGTGGGGGGGGGCGGTGTCAAAGTTTATCAGGATTAAAGGGAGTTAATTTTCAGGCAGCCTATAAATTATACCAATGAAGACACTTTATGTTGCCATTATAGCATTGCCAAAAATGAATCTAATGATGGCCTTCTTGCATCATACCTTGCAGTTTGCTCAGCAAATATTAGCAATATCAGGCTTTGGGTGTAATTTCAGGATGAACTTAAACCTCTGTGTGACCAAAGGTGAACTTTAATTTAACAGTATCTAATAGATTTGAAATGAACATGTCCAACTGTTAACTGTTTCAGCACTTTTTGCGCAACTTATTACTAACAAGGAACAGCCATATGCTGTTCATGCCCGTTTTGACATCATGAGACCGAGGTGAGACTTAATTGATCAACAGTGTAGTACTTTTAACAGGATGTTCTCAGAATGAAGAGGCCAATGAGCTTAGAGTGTCACAGAGTGTCATCAGCAGGTTGCAATCGAGACACAGAAAGGCTGGAAGAGTCACAGTAAATAATAATAATACATTTTATTTATAAGCGCCTTTCAAGACACCCAAGGACACTTTACAATAACAAAAAAACACAAAACAATACGGGTTGAGCAGCGGCAGCCAAAACGCGCCAGCGTTCACTCAACCCGGAAGTCAGAAAGAAACCACAAGGGAGGGAAAGGGGGAGAAAAAAAAACACGCTCAAACTATCCTCATTTTGAGGTAAAGGCATAGAAGTGGACTTCGTTGGGATTTTTTTACAGTGGATCCTTGACTTACCAGACGAGGGGTCACCGATTAAAGTTGATTGTCCGTTAAATGGAAGTACATTTTTCATTGCCTAAAAACACCCAATAAGATACAATTCACTATTTTCTGTCTGTTAATTCTGGAGTCAGTTGATTTCTAGTCCGTTAAGATGAGGTTCTGCAGTACCTGTTGTGAACGTTACCGTTGAGCTCCTTCTTAGTGAACAGTAATTTGTTCAAAAAGCACTAAACAATTACACGATTGGACATATGCCTAAGTGTGGACGTGAAGTTTATATTGCATGTTAGATTCATTCAGAAATTTCACCCAAAAGTTGAATATCGCTCACTTTTTGCGAGTACAGTTTTCTTTGTCGATAACTTTCTTTCATGGAAAATAAAAACTAAACCAGCTCTTATGTTTAAAAGGTACTACCGGTGTGTCCTCACTGAGCTGAAGAAACTGGACCTTGAGGCTCTCGTTATCCTGTACTACCCGACGCGCAAAGCTCCACATCTGGGCTTGCCTGGCGTCCTGCATGCCTCTGGAGGTTGGCTCAACTACAGCACAGTGGAGGCCTTTCAGGAATATGCATCACTATGCTACCAAGAGCTGAGCTCCTTGGTCCGTTACTGGATCACGGTGAATGAGCCTAACAGACTGACAGATATTTATTCCGATGCAAATGAGCAACATCGGGCTGCCCATAACCTCCTTTTGGCTCATGCAAAAGCCTGGCGACTCCATGAGCGAATGTCCTCTCGTCAGCAGGGAGCTATGGTGTCACTGGCGCTTCACGCTGACTGGGCTGAACCTGCAAACCCCTTCCTTCTAGAGTCGCATGCAGCGGCGGTAGAGCGATTCCTTCTTTTTGAACTTGCTCGTTTCCTGGACCCATTGTTGAGTACTGATGATGAGGAGAAGCAGGGTAAAGGGGACTACCCGCTTGAAATGAAAGCTTACCTGAAAGAGAGAGCTCGACTCATGGGCCAACCCAGCTCTCCTCTTCCTACTTTTACCAAATCTGAAAGGGAGGAGCTCAAAGGTGCATTGAGTTTCATTGCATTAAATCATTTCACTACCCGCCTGGTATCTCCAAATACTGGACAGCAAAACCATCCTGGCAATCATGACTGTCTTATCCTCTCCGATCCCACCTGGCCCTCCTCCAATATGGGCCAAGCTCTAGTGCCTTGGGGGCTGCGAAAGATCCTGAGGTGGGTGACTGAGCGATATGGAGGTGCTCGGCCTATCATTATCACAGCAAGTGGGGTTGATGACCAGGCTCCTATAGAGGATACCATGAGACAACATTATCTAAAAACTTACCTGCAGGAGGCTCTTAAAGGTTAGCCTTTATTTTTCCTACTGTACAGTGAACCCCTGTTTATATCTGTGAAAAAAAAAAGTTTTTCCCTCCCACACGCGTTAAACACATTATTATGAAAACACCCATTTTGAAGTATTCCTCTGTAATATTAGTAATTGTACAATATGTGAACTTTTTAAAGAGTGCTTGCTTCAAACTTTTTGCCACTCGCAGTTCAAGGTTACTGTAACACTGACACATCCAAACTTTGCATATTTCAACCCCAAAATGTTAAGGTAAATCAATTATCCAAGGCCTGCTAATGAAATGCGATCATATCAAGCAAAACGCTAAAGACAGTGGCTATTGGAAATGAGCATAGATCTTTCGATAATTATGGAGGCCATCCAAATTGTCTCAACTTAATAGAGAAACATACATACATACAATATGCATAATTATGTTCATAATTATGTCACATGCTCGGAAATCTCAGCCGCGATTTCCGAGCATGTGATTAAATCAAGACATCCATCCATCCATCCATCCATCCATCCATTTTCCACCGCTTATCCGGGGTCGGGTCGCGGGGGCAGCAGCTTTAGGAGGGAAGCCCAGACTTCCCTCTCCCCAGCCACTTCTTCGAGCTCTTCTTGGCGGATCCCGAGGCGTTCCCAGGCCAGCTGGGTGACATAGTCTCTCCAGCGTGTCCTGGGTCGTCCTCGGGGTCTGCTGCCAGTGGGACATGCCCGGAACACCTCACCAGGGAGGCGTCCAGGAGGCATCCTAATTAGATGCCCGAGCCACCTCATCTGGCTCCTCTCGATGTGGAGGAGAAGCGGCTCTACTCTGAGCCCCTCCCGGATGACCGAGCTTCTCACCTTATCTCTAAGGGAGAGCCCGGACACCCTGCGGAGAAAACTCATTTCGGCCGCTTGTATCCGGGATCTCGTTGTTTCGGTCACGACCCATAGCTCATGACCATAGATGAGGGTTGGGACGTAGATCGACCGGTAAATTGAGAGCTTCGCCCTT
>CAAKHF010025809.1:38216-66682 GCA_901007745.1 Hippocampus kuda | reverse complement strand
GGGGCGGGGGTGGGAGAATCTGAACATGGGCCTGGTCGAACAAACGGGTAATGTAATTGTAAAGAACGCGGGCCCATGTCTGTCTGGAGGTAGTCTTTGGACTTTTTCAGGCTTTCCGACCCTGGACTTAGCCTTGACAAGTGGGCGGGGCTGTGCACCGGGCTAATCACGTGACTCAAACCGCGACACACCACAGCCTGTATTGGCCTTTGGGTGTACTCTGAGGTACAGCAAAGACCGGTGCTGTTCAATAGTCCGTTGGCCTGCCCCAGTGGAGTGTCTGGATGAACCTTTCGTAGCTGAAGTCGACTTTCTTCCTCCTTAATCATATGCTGTGTTGCCCGTATAAGTGTTTCCATTTTGCTGCTTTCCTGCGGGCTGAACCTGAACTGGTCAGTTCGCTGGCGATCTCCTGAGTCACTGGTGGAACCTCGATCTGGAGAGCTCACCACACTGTCCTCATCCCATTGATTCCGACCTTAAACAAACATGATAAAAAATTAAAATTAAAAAAAAAGAATTGTTTTTGGACAGTGTAAATTTCAAGAAATGCAGCACACTGCTTCGTACAGAGCAGCTTTTCATACACTGGGCTGTTACTATGTTGGTTTCAATCTTTAAAATATACATATAAAAAAAGGCTTATACAGCTACGTAGCGGCTAACATTTATGTAGCATGTAGAATGACATTAGTTTTAAAGTAAGACAGTGAAACACACAGTCTATCTCGCTCTCTCTGTCCCTCTCCCTCTCCCTCCCTCCCTCCCGTCTTGTTCAAAAATCATGAGTCCACCTTGTCCGAGACCGAAACAAGACCGAGTAAAAATGCCTTTGATTCCAAGAAGAGACTGAAAGCCTTAAAAAAATGACCAAGTCCAATCTCAAGAAGTACACCACACAAAAGCTACAGTCGACGCATATCAAATTGGAAGGTAATCTCACTGTTTTGAACCAAATCGAATAGCTACATTTGAAAATGTATCGTTCTTGAATTACATCATATACTATGTATCAAGATGCATATCTAATCATCTTTAATTGGAGAGATGCGCCACCCTAATTAGGGCAGTCGAGTTTTATTTAATTTTCCACTCATGCCATCTCATTTGCTTTTTTTTTTTTTTAAACAAATGGAGAGACAAATTTCATTCCACGCAAAGAATTGCTGTCAATGTAACTTGCATGGCAGTAACGGATGTTATAATGTGAATTACTTAAACTGTTGGTTCTATTTTATTGATTTATTTTTAATGTGAACAAATCTGATATCCACCAGCATCACGGAATAGATTGCAGTCAACTGTTGAGGTTTCACTGTATTTAAACTGTAATACAAGTTAGAGTGTAGCTCTTACCATCATAACTGTGGACTGCCGTAATATGTGGCATGCTGCCATCACATCCTTCACGGTTCTCCAGTGAGACTTTGCTTAAGGGCAAAATTGCCCTTGTTGTGCTCCACCATGTGTCCCTGCTGGGAGGAGGCGCTCCAAGAAAATATCGCCCTGCCTCACACCGACCCCGCTCACAACTTTGACCTTGAGCATGCACATGGACGTGTTTGTGACCATCACCGCTATGGTGCTGCCCTTCAGACACACTGTAGCACAGCGGACCAGGATCAGTGAAGTGTTTGTAAACGCAGGAGGCGTCCGTGCCTTCATTCGTCTCCTGCATCTGTGGGGAGGTTGTGTCAGTCAGAGGGCTTCCCCTCCAGGGACTATCCTGATCTGAATCCGACCGCTCTGCCTGAAAACTTGGATACTGGGGTGAGAAACAAACGAACAAAAACAATAATAGTGGTCAAAGAGTTACAATGGAAAAAAAAAAAAAAAAAAAAGATTAAAATTGTGTGATGTTGGAAGAAGAATTTCAAGCACCCAACAAGACCTCTGGGAACCGAGCAATGTTATTAAAGTTCCCAAAAACTAACAAAATAAACTAAATTTGGAAAAAAAATATTGTTGTGAATTAAATAAAATAAAAACAAAAATGCTTTGTCAAAAATGAAAACTAACTGGACATGTTATTTTTCTAAAACTATAATGTAAGCAAAAATGCCTCTTTTCATATTTGTCGATTGAGATCATACATGAGCTTTTGAGGTTTATTTTAAACACACAAATGTTGGTATTGCTGTCGATCTGTAGCTACAGAAGAAGGAAGGTCAGTTCTTTGAGAATTTGAGTTTACTTAATTACATGATACTGAGTGACCTGTTTCTTTTTTTTTTTGATCTTCCACTCAATAAATAGTCCATGTGCTTAAAAAAAAAAAAAACAACGAAAACTAAGAATGAAACAATATTACAAATAAAGTATTTTTGAAAATTAAAAACTAATACAAAACTAAAAACGAATTCACATTATTGAAAAAAAAAACCCTAAAAAACAAAGGTAAAAACAAAATAAAAACTAGTCGCTGATGGTGTTGTGATACACTCGCCTGACTTGTGTGCGGGCAGCGTGGGTTTGATTCCCACTGAGTGGCGGTGTGAATGCAGGTGTGTATGATTGTTTGTCTCTATATGTGCCCTGTGACTGACTGAGGACCAGCCCTTCGCTCGAAGTCAGCTGGGATAGGCTCCGGCAACTCCCGCTACCCTCTTCAAGAATAAGCCGTGTTGAAAATGGATGGATGGATGAAATCAACACTAACAATAATGAAAAATCCAAAACTATTATAACCCTGTACCCTAACAGTCAGTTGGGGCATCAAAACAGGCTATGACCGATGAACTCTGACAAATTCTTTTTGTCTTAGTTCACATAATCAATAGGGCATGCATGGTATTATCCTCTCTCTCTCTCTCATATGTGTGTGATGTGGAATGCAAAAGAATGCAATGCAAGCATGGGGAGACCATGTTAAACTCCACAAAGAGATAAGCAAAGAGAGACCCACGACCTCCTGAACTGTGAGGCAGATGTGCTTACCCAGCGGTGCCCAAGTCCGTTCCTCAAGAGCCCCTCTCCAGCCTGTTTTACATGTCTCCCTCCCCTAACATACCTGATTCAAATGATCAGCTGATCAGCAAGCTTTGCAAAAGTTTGATAACAATCCTGGATAGGGGCTCTGGGGGACTGGACTTTATGCTAACCAGTCCGTCACCATGCCGCCCCAATTCAAAGAGAACCAGGAAATGTATTTGTCAGTGGATCAAACACCTGCTGTGAATTTTGCTGTTTCATTACAAGAGCAAGTTATGCAATTACAACTGAGACATTGAACTGTCATAGAGCGCCCAATTTTTTTTCCTTGAACACTTTTAAAACACATTTGCAACTTGATAAATACATAGCAATATAAAACACTCACCTGACTATATGGTGAAAGTCTAGCTTTGGTTTTGGGGCGGGACACTCTGCTTTTATTGGCTCTCCCTGAATCGGTAAGACTGCTTGCTGTATTGCTGCTGAAAGGGAAAGAGGTCTTGGACATGACCTGATCCAGAGAGAGCTGGAATCCTTTACACTCCGTATTCCTAAAGACACAAGTATTAATTAAATGCCGTGTACTTTCTTTGATCTTCTTTGGATAGTACACATTTGCATTTCAAAGATGTACAATATTACAGTGCATAATAATAACTTGAGCAGAGAGGTCTCTTGTCTCCTGTCGTTTTGGAAACCACATGCAGTCCAGATAGTTATTCTTTTTTCTTCCAGGTGAAGCTCATTAGCATTTCATTTAGCATTCTGAGCCTCATCATGAAGGACCAACACACACTGAGCGCTGCGTGTCTGTGTGTGACAGCATTCATACTTGAAAGTGTTGGGATGTTCTGAGACAGCTGGAATGGCTTTTTTTCTTTTTTTTTTACCAGAGGGATTGAAGCAAGGTCTTTAACAAACACTACACAGAGAGAAAGCAGACCAATCAAATACATTAGGAGATTAAAGGCTATGCCTGGATAAATCAGGCCTGAGTGTGGACGTCTTAGTACTGTGAAAAAGGAATTGATTTCTCTCTGAAGTGCTCCACGGATGTTGCCATGGCAAATCAGGCTGGGACAACAGAACACCTTGGCAGAGATTTATTTGAGACAAACAGTGATCCATTCTTCCTTGCGCTCAATGTTTAGTTGTGCATCCAGATGGATGTAATTCATAGGACTGAACACCCTTTATTGATTCTGCCCCTAAAATTAAATAAAAAAGCACTTTTAACATATTGCCATGATCATTAATTAACACCGGTTTTATCTCTACGGTCACCACTATCAGGATCACAAAGCTTTACTTTACAAAGAGGAAACCGCGAGGACGTCCACTCTGCCCCTTGCCATTTGTAATATTCATCAACCCACTGGCAATGGTAGTGCGTCAAAGCACTAAAACCAAAGGTATCTGCTCTCCTGTATTACAAGACAAATTGAAAGCAATGCATATGAAGATGAGCTCCTCCTTTATTTACAAGAACCCAAATTGCCACTTCAAGAGGTCTTCAATCCAAGCACGGTATGGAGCACCACATCACCACGACAAGCAATCTTCCCTCTGAGCTGCGTGCATGAGCGATTGCGCACTTTTCTCATCGGTTTATCACCATGGAATGCCTCGGAATCGGGTCTCGCTTTAACAGCCCGCGGGTCGCCCCCTACTGACAATGGTTGGCATCCGTGTGGAGATTCTCGGCGACTAAACAAAGCCACGATCCCTGACCAATATCCATCTTTTCCAAGGTGGACCTGGTGCGATGTTACCATCAGGTACCAGTACACCGGGAAGATGTGCCGAAGTCCGCTGTTGTCCCATCCATTTGGCCTTGTCGAATTACTGCAGATGCATTTTGACCTTAAGGGAGTGGCGGAGACATTTCAGCACCTTATGGACACTCTGCTACCTCATGCCGTTCAGATTTGTCTGTGCTTTGTTTTTTGTTTTTTGTTTTTTTACCTTAATAAATGAAACCACCATTTAACAATGGCATTTATGTTGACCTGGGTTATCTTTATTTGTTCTTAAGTTTGTTCAATGATCTTACACATTAAAAAATGGGGAATCTATGCTTTCTTGAATGTCCATCAATTGACTAACCCGGGGGTCGGCAACACGTGGCTCCAGAGCCGCATACGGTTCTTTAGCGACATCTAGTGGCTCCCTGGAGCTTTATAAAAAATGTTTGAAAATGGAAAAAGATTTTGATAGTAGGCTAATATAGCTCAAATAGATATAGAAACATGTTGCAGCGCCGAAAAAGGAGAGCTGTGGTGTTGGTTTTTTAAAACGTACACTTTATTTATGCTTTTAACAGTCTCGACAAAGACAGACACGTCTACTACTGACTCCGTGCTTCTGACTTTTTTTTTTTTTTTGTCCTATATGGCTCTTTCAACATTTTGGGTTGCCGACCCCTGGACTAACCCAATCCAAAGAAGACATACCAATAATGAAAAGGACATGATATTTTTGCTCTGTAACTTTAAAGTGAGCCAAAAACTGCAATGTAATTGTGGATAAGGGTAAATGATTTCTGGTGCTCATATAACTAAACTATAGTTTCCCCCCTTCCAAACCTTTGTGGTTATAAGCTTTCACTGATGAACTGTCTTGACTAAAGCTATGCATTGGCAGGTCTACAGACCATAGCTCACCAGACCTTGAACACACAGTGAGAGTTCACATTCAGGTGAAATGCCTTTATCACTTCTTACTCGTGGTTAAAATGTACACAAAGGCTACTGAACGAACACAATTGCCCCTGATAACATTCCAAACCAAAGACCACTCCTCACCTACCAAAGATTTTATGTCTTGTTTTAAACATTTTAGTCACATGTCCCAATAGAGACATACCGTCGTTATATAAGAAGCAGAGGGCCTCAATCTAAAGATGACAAACAACACTTTTCTGGATTCTAAATTTCGGAGCTCAGAAAAGTGTGGCTCAAAGCATTTGGACTGGTACCAAAAGAGGTGAGAAACAACAGCATGTGAAGTGCATTTCAATGCCAACCCAACAGTACTTGGCTGCTAACTTTCAAATTCAGTCAAGCCAATTTGAAACACGCAGACTATAGTGCACCGACTCGGTTCACTCTTTCCAGATTGTGCTGGTGGTCCAAGGCATGGCCACCATGGTTGTGGAGTGTGCTTGTATCTGTCTAAAATGTCTCCTTTCCAGCCACCTCGTTACCTCTGCGTCCCGCGTCCTAGACGCATAATTTTCCCGCCAGACGCACAGTTCCAAATAATGTGTGTTTTTGGTACGCAAGGAAATTTCTCAGTCAAAAAAATAAAAATAAAATAACTAAGATAAATCTTTATTTCCAGCAACGATCGCAGTTTGACAATGGCCGCCGTTGTTGTTTTGATCTTACGTAAAGTAATCTTGCGTGATGAGATTTCCGTTCCCGCGAGACGAGATTGGCGAGATCGGCCTTCACCTAGTGCAGGGGTAGGGAACTCCGGTTCCTCGAGAGCCGTACCCTGCCTGTTTTGGATCTCTCTCTCCTCCAACACATCTGATTCAAACGTCAGCTCATCAGCAAGCGCTGTCGATGCCTGAAATGATCATGATCAATTGAATCAGGTGTGTTGGATTAGGGAGAGCTCTAAAACAGGCAGGATATGGCTCTCGAGGAACTGGAGTTCCCTACCCCTGACCTAGTGGAAAGCAGATAATTGCCAAGTTGTGTAACGTTAAAACAAGTGCTAAAGTTGGATAGATTTTGCGATAAGTTGACTTTGAGAAAGCCTTGCATCATTGGAAGCAGAGTAAAGAGATGAGAATTTATGAACTCAAAAGACTGAACCATGGGATGAAATAAGAACCTATTTCTCAGCAAATCTTGTATGCCTGTATTATTAAAATTTTTGCAGAATTTGTTTATAAGAAATAAACTTATTATCAGTGTATATTGTTGTTGTTTGTGTTATTGTCATATGCAATTGAAAAAGTAGACCATTTCAGAATTCGAAATTTGGGACATTTCTGATCAGTGAGTCCCTGGGACTCGCAGGGCTCAAACTGTAAAATTATCACTGCTTTCAAGTGAGGTCATGTGTCAGCAAACCCCTCAGGGCCAGCAAAGGCATCCTGCAGCATTTGCTTCACTCATGAGAGAGAAGAGACAAGATTTGAGGCAGGACAACTTGTGGCTGTTTCACAATGACAACGCGTCTGCTCACAATGTGCTGAGCATCCGACAGTTCCTTGCCGAGAAGGAAATCGCTGCGCCATGGCAGAGAAAGCTGGGGAAGTGCACTGGATGCCGGGGGGGGGGGAGGATTACTTTGCAGGAGAAAACGTATAGTTTGGATTTGAAATGCATCTTTCGGAAAACATCATTTCACTTCACCTCTTTGCCATCACTCACTATTCTGTGGTGGCACCACAAAAAACAATAACAATGTAATCTTGTGGAATGATTGATTTAGATGCTCGATGAGCTGAACTCTCAGGAGATTTTCTGAGAATGTGCAAGATAAGCATGAGGACAATTTCCACATTGTATGACTTTGGGGTTATTTACATTTTTCGGTTCCACTATATTTGTTTAGATTTTTTTTTTTGGAGGGGGGGCAATTTGCCAGCATTCTGGCAAACAGAAGGTACTTACGTGAGAACGTAATTGACGCTGACGATGCAGTGAGGTCTGGAGGAGCGACTGTTGTGTACGATGGTTGCATAACTCTGAACCCACACCCAGCCACCATGTTTGGCCAAGAAACGGTAGTACCGAGTGGTGACTTGCCCTTTCACGAGCACTACAAAATAAAGAGTAAGTGGGGTGGGGTGTGGGTGATGAGGGACGGGGGGGTGTTAAAATATCATCTATGAAATCAAATGATCAAAAATGTTCTGAAATTAAAATCAATAGTCATGATATAACAATCATCATTTTCCTTGCTTGCCCTTTAAATGCAGCTTTGTGGTCTTCATAAATATTGTATATTTTTTTCCTTCATAAAGAAAAATGACAGTAGCCCATCAGTCAACGGTCAGTAGCATGCTTTTGAGTAGCTGCTGCATTAATGTATTTTCTAGAGGTTCTCAAAAATAACGCTAATAATTTGCTGCTCCAAATTAGCCTTATGAGTTACTCATAGGAAAGTTCACAAATTGTACAAAGTTTATGAAATTAAAAAAGAGAGAAGTTCACACAATTTGTCCAAAAATAGCTCCCTCCTTTTTTTTGTGTGCGTGTGTGAAGAATAGGAACTGAAACCGAATTGAAGAACTGGCATCTGAATTGTCCAAATTCACACCATGTTTTTCAATTCAAGATACCAAAAATGGTTCCCAAGTTTTTATTATTATTATTATTATTATCATTATTATTTTTAATATCTATTAGAGCTACTTCCTCTCAGTGAAGTATGATAATATTGCGGGTGTGTTGCATGATCAACTACTCACATAAATGATGTGCACAGCGCAGATGGAAGGAGTCACAGCTGTGGACATGATGATAGAGGGTCTTCTCTATTAGATCTTGTGGCTCATAGCCTGTAAGCTCTGCAACCCTAAACAACACACACATGCACACCCGCATTTTCAGCTGTCATTGAGTGTTCTCATGTTGACACGCAATCCAAAGTGCTGGGTTGGAAACACATCAACTGACAAAGCATGGAGATACTCATGTGGAAATGACACACATTGATGCCAACTTCACAGTGCATCGGTGGTGTGAACATGAAAGGAAGTCAATAAATAAATACCGCGAGTCGAGGAAGATGAGCTTCATGTCCAAGCTGGCTCTGAACATGAACATGTTGCTATGCAGTTTGATCTCTGTCACCGCACTGGGTGGCAATGAGTGACCGACGGCCACCAGCCCAACGTTCTGATAGCAGCCGTCAAATGGAGACATGTCCAGACTGTACTGGCGGATTTTCAAGTAGCCACTGCAGTGAATGACCTGGGTAATGAGTGGATCTTCATTCAATGTTGCAAAAAGAAACCGATGAGGTAATCACATCAAAACAACCGTTTCTTTTCTGACCTTGTAACCGCCACACGTAAGGCCAGCATTCCGCTTTGCGAGGACGCATTTCATTCTCAGAAAGAATGAGCGCTCCATCTCATATTCTGCATGGAGGGAAAAAAAAAGAATAAATAGTAGATTCAACATCTCACAGAGGTTGCATGCATACTGAGAGGTAATGAGGTTGGATTGATTTTGATCGTCTTACAGGTAACTAGCTTGAACTCTGAAAAGTAACAGCATCGGTGTTGAAGAGCCTCACATTTTACTCTTTGGTAAAGTTTAAATCCACTGAGCTATGGTGCAGCTATTCAGCATGATATCAAAAGAGCAAAGAAAATTAATAATAATAATACAGACATGAACAAAGAACGATTCTACACTGGCATGAATGACGGTTTCTCATCGAGAGAATCATCATGAATGTTCTTCTCTCAGCAGTCACAATATGATGTGATGAGTTCATATCACGTACAGAGTTTGGCTCAGTTTTTACCTTGGACAAAGTGTGAATGGTAAGGCTGGTGTGCTGTGAGGACAGCTGTCATTTCATCATGGTCTGCCGGATGAATGTATTCAAAGATGCTGTTTCCTGTCAACTCTACCTGAAATGCACAACCATGTCAGGACTGTGACACCTCAGATGCGACATAGCAAAGGAGTTAACATTACCTTTGTTAAACCAACCTGAGACAGACCCAAATGCACCGAGGCCGTTTCCGATATGTACATTATTTTCCCATCTGGAGCAACCACAAAAATAAAGCCATCCAATGTCTGAAAGAAACAACAGAGATGTTGCCATAACGAAAAACCAGATTTCCACCCACATTCCAAAAACATGCATAGCAGGCTAATTGAGCTCTCTAAATTGTCCCTAAGTGTGAGTGTTAGCGCAGATGGTTGTTCGTCTCTGTGTGCCCTGTGATTGGCTGGCAACTGGTTCAGGATGTGCCCGCCTACTGCCTGTAGACAGCTGGGATAGGCTCCAACAACCCCCGTGGCCCTTGTGTGGATAAAGCGGTTCAGAAAATGGATGGATGGATGGCTGGATGGATGGATGGTATTATGTGAGAGGGAAGGAATTTCATCTGTGCTGTATGTTACATGTTATACATATAGTACCTTTGACAATCAAGTTTTATCCAATCCAATGCTGGACCTTGTGCCAGTAGAACTGGGTGTAATGTGGTGTTTGCGCCTTGTGCACCACTGTGGAATGGAACGCAGCGTTTTCCCAGCGAATCCTCTGGCACCACTCATTTGCATCAAAGTCAGGGCAAGTACAGCTCGCAGGCCCGAGTACGCCGTGCTTATATTGCAGAAACAGACGTGACTCGCTGGAGTCTGTGCATGACATCGGCACATAAACTGCAATATCTCCCCTTTCGAATGAAGTACTCGGCCGTGTGTGTGATGTGGGCAATTGGAGCCTTGCACCTCTCGATCGCGCGTCCGGGTGTGTGAAAATAATGATTCGCCCGTTTTTATGCCTAGTGCAAGCTAATTTCTGTCAGCAAATAACCAGGCGCATCGCGGCGAGGCTGTTTCATTCCCCAGACAGCTAAAGAGGCGCAACATGGAATGGGTGGTTCTCAGAAAGTGTGGTCCAACCGGATGGTCAAACACTGACTCCCTTTGAAAGTCATTACAGTCATACCTCGGTTTTCGACCATAATCCGTGCCAGAAGGCTGTTCGAAAACCGAAACCACGCTCTTTAATAAAAAAAAAAAAAAAAACTTTATTGAACACGTCTGCTCACAATGGAACGCTACACGAGGAAGCCTCACTTCCTCGTCTACCTGAGGAAGCGTCACTTCCTCGTGTAAGGAAGGTGAGAGGAGTCAAGTGGCGCATTCAAGTGCACTCAGTTTGTTCGAGAACCGATTTTCGGTCGTAATCCGAGACATAAAAAAACGTGAATTTTTTGGTCGAAAACCGCTTTTGGTCGAGAACAGAGACGTTCGAAAACCGAGGTTTGACTGTATTTTCTTCCCCTTTTCAATTAATCACCAGATTTCGCATCTTAAAATATTGCAGACACTGCAAAGCTAAAATAAACAACTTGATGAGGACTTGTGCTGTCGTTTGTGTGTGCATGTAATTTGAGTCTTGAAAAAAAGCTGACGCGACAACTTCCTCTTGGTGAGATGAGAACACACCCATGTAATTGAAGCTCTTTATACCCTTAAATGCATCGGCTCTCTTAGTAACAATACATTGTCAGAATGTCAATGCAACATAATTTAATTGTTTCATCGCGTTCCACGTTGACCATTATGACAATACGTCGTCAGAAAAAAAAAATAGGTGAGGATTATTTTACACTTGCTGCACGCAGGATTTCGTTCGTGTATTCTTAGCGTGTGTGGCGACAGGATTTGAACCGCGCACAATTCAACTGTGGTCTTTACGCATTTTGCGAATCGAGCGCGGATCATTTGTCAGCGTCCACCGTGCCTTTACAATAATGCTGCGTATAAATGATGGCAATTGTTCATCATTGAGTGTTGCTTTTCAAAATAAATTGGTCATTTGCTCCTGTTTGAAACAATGGAGTAGACCGCGGCATTCATCAAACTCTTGCGAACAAAGGGGTGGATTAAGTATCTTTATTTATTCAGCACACACTGCGGGGAGGTTTGATTTAAAGCATATATTTTTGTGGTCAGTTTTTGAACACGTTTACTTTTAGCCTCTCATGTCACTCTCCCGTACCATACTTTCTGAGAACGACTAATATTTGTATGTACGTATGTAAGCCCTAAAATATATATTTCGTAAAGTATTCATACGATTGCATGCCACACATTGGCGTTTAAAAACTGCTATACATGGCCTTGCCACTTGAGAGCCTGCTCCTTTGTGTTGTTGCTAATGTGAGAAATGATGAGCGCAGTGTGAAGGCTCAAAAACAGATTGAGGCCTGCGCATGACCATGAATGCGCTCAGCTCATTTAAATCCTCAAGCACTGCAAGGAGAGCACTGGGTGGCAAATGGTGGTAGATAAGACACCACCCACTGCTTGAAAAAAATAGACAATAATAATAAATAATAATGGCGATGATGAATGACCTGTAAGAGGTGGGAGCCTAATTCTTGGCTGACCCCATCCAGAGAGCTCCGGCTCACATGGCCCCATGACTCACCAAGTCCTGGAAAGCAAATCACACACAAATATTTTTAAAAAGATGATATAATGTCAATAATAATAATGAAAAACAATAATAAGATAGATGATAGCAGAGGAATTAAGCAACACTATGTATCGCATGCAATGCAATTTTATACATTTTAGATGCTGTCGACTACGCACCGTAGCCTAATAATGTCATCAGATTAAAATCAGCACATCTTAATCAACCTCGGCTTTTAACAGCTATATAGATCGAACGCGTTTTTGTCTTGTGAAACTATTAGCATAAACTATTCAAAACGGAGGAGGAGAAAAAAAAAGCTTAAGAGTTAAGCTGCATGAGGCGCAATACCCAAAGCGGGACAAAACAAACACGAGTCCGCGCAGCAGACTGTGGAATTGAAATGCAAATGCGCAGCAGAATAAACAGGCGGCATGTGGGCAACACTGCGCTCCATAATATGGACTTCTCTGTTTGGACTCGGAACACAATCGCATCGCCGCCACCACACTTTACTAAAGAAATTCTCATCGAATAAATACTTGAATTGGATTAAGATTCCTATCAGGAACCAAATAATGAATGTAAAATTGTTCATGCGCCGCCTCGGAGGTAGTTTGTTTGGGAGAGAATAAGGTTATTTAATTACACGACATTTTTTTTTATGTTGTTAACTCGAAAATCGTTTATTCACTTTGAACAACATAAATACTCATTTAGATTTGTTTATGTCAGCTACAGAAAGAAAAAAATATTTCAATACTACACGTGTAAACACAATTTTTAAAAAATGTGACATATTAAAATAACGAATGATTCTTTTTATCTTGTACACTACACAATAAACAAACCAGCAAACTGTAAAAGCATGTTTTTCAACTCGGTACTGATCCTTTCTGGATCGATGAGCGGCTCACTTAAATAAATTCATCTTCATCTGTAATTATTTTTTTCATATTAAGACGTACTGGGGCGTGGGCAAAAAAAAGTGATACATTTTAATTATTAGTAAGGTGTTAGTGGTGTGAGTGATCGGGCCTATAAGTATTACTAAATTGAAATATGAGTTTTTAACAGAAGGTGTATTCTGGCAATAATGGCCCAATTTACAAAAGGTCACCTCTAGGAACACTTGGGCAAGTAAGTACACAGCATAATCTCAACATAATTGTTGTAAAGTTTCTTTTAAATTGAGGTATTTTTAGTAAACTCCGACGAGAAAGTATTTGTGATTTAAGATGTAATTATACCGAGATGGACATCATGGGGAAGCTCAGCAACATCAATCAAAACAAAAAGAAACAGAACGTTTTAATATGTGCAGCGTGTTACTTTTGGTAACCATGTCCATATTTATTCCTAAACTATAGGGATTTTTTGTTTTATCATTGCACTATTTCCTTTTCTTTCTTACACTCCGGAATTGTGTATAGGCCTACCGTAAAGTGCTTGTCAGCATTTTAAAAAATGGTGCCGATGCTTAAGTGCACCGTTTCACTGCTCTTACTGCTTCCCGTCCGGGTTCTTTGTGAGTGCACCCTACACTAAATGGCGACGATGAGCCTTGTGTGAGGCTCAAGGAGCCCCATATATGTTGAAGGATCAGATACGGGCATGCTGCTAATATGCGAGGCGCTGCAGCAGTCACGCGTGCAACATGGATCCTCATCACAGGGACTCCAGGAAATCACATCACTCAGTCTCTGAAACTAGTCTAGGTCAAAGGAATTCATGAACGCTATTTATTTCACATTGAATTGAACATTGTGGGCAGCGGAGTGATTAATCACACTTGAAAGGTTCTGGGTTCGAATCTCCACCCGTTTCGCGATCACTTCGGACAGGTTTGTGCAACAGATATATACCATTGACGAGGTGTTTTTTTTTAAATTAGAATGTTATTGTTCGATTGAGTTCGTTGTGAGTTTGTTGCACGTAGATGTTTAGTAAATTGTAATATATATATATATATATATATATATATATATATATATATATATATATATATATAAAACGTGTGATTCATTTTATTATTTAATCTAAAAACAAAGTAACTACAACAATTAACAATCATGCTGAAGAGGGTATAGTATAGTCCGATTGCTTTTGGAAAAATACCATCTCATCGGAACTGGTACCAATACATCCCACTAATTGCAACCGTATTACAATGTGATCATTAAAGGAGTCAGTTCACGCTGAACAGGATTAATTTCTTTGCTTGACTGCATCCTTCTCCAAACACATTGCTCGGATGGAATGAAAGAGTTCTCCTCACCTTCAGGAAAAACGATCCTCATTTTGAGGTAGCTTGTGGTCAAGCGGATGATTGAGGCTTTATCCAGCTGGGACGTGATAGCCGAGGGCAGCGGCAACAGTTTGGCCAGTTCATAAAATTCGCTATTCTCCTTTTCCCGTCGTGTCCGGGCGGCGTTTTTCGATTTCTCCTTCATGATGTCTCCTTTTCTATTTCTACGCCAAAAAGTCTCGTCGCATTCCCTTGCAGCTGCGACGCCCGTGAACTTGGGAGAAGGTCGGCCTCAGATCCACAGCAGCAGCAGTCAGGAATTCATCACAATTCCCACCGGGTCTTTCGTGACGAGATTCTGGAGTGGAAGAAGAAAAGTGTGTTCAACTCATTGAATTGCGTGGGATCCGAAAACGAAGTTTGAGGAAGACCCCGTGTCAATGTCGTTGCAATTGATTGAAAATAAGGTCATTCTCTCATCTTTATTTCTTACCACGGCCAAATCACGATTAAATTGTTGCTACGCCAGAGTCTGCTGCAGTTGAAACTGGTCAAAATGTCCAAAATTCTGAGCATCGCCCGTTCCGCATGCCGAGTGAATTAATGTGGCAAAGCGGATGCGTCCAAAGATTCTATCCAGCTCAGCTCCGATTGGACAACGGCGCACATAGCTCCAGTTCCCATTGGCGGAGCCTTGTAATAACGTGTTGCACAATGGACGATGATTCGTTGGCAAACGAGTGTTGTTCACCTCTGGCCTCAGCACCTGCTGCCAAGCACGAGTCTCTGCCTGACAAAATAAGCAATGCAAAACGTGTTTAATAGGGCGTTAAAAATAAAGCGCATAAAAACATAAGGGATAAACAATAATCTATGCGGGATTGTGATATCCAACAATGAAAGTTGCTTTTTATTTGGTTGGCAAATATTGCCCAAGCACGCATACGTGACTGACTCTATTACTATATTTGTTTCCGAAATTCTAGAAATCGTATCAGTGAAGCAATTAAGCCGCTTAATTTCTTCTGTTCAAAGCAAGACAAAAATGGCAACAAGGCCATACTGTACGTAGAAAAAAAAGAGACAAACCGCACACCAAATAAATGTACAGGAAGTGCAGATGTTGAGGGAAAAATACATGTACTTAAAAAAAAAACAAAACAAAACAAACAGCATCGCACACTCCATTGCGGAAGAAAAAGTTAGCTTTTATCTGAAATACTACCTTTCGGCAGTACGTGTCATAATATTGTAAGGCGAAAATATGAACACTTAACCCCGAGCGCCATATATATATTGCACATACGCTATCTAGCTACACGTATTCGAGCTTCGAAATGATGTTCGAAATGCGGTTAAATCGAACTAATTACGATTAGTGTAGAAACGCACATTAAAATAACAACAAAAAATATTAAATTACAAAACGTTTTTTCTTCACTATATTTATTTTAATAGCAGTTAAAATGGAGCAGGACCATTCCCAGGGGGCGTGATTCAATTAAAGCGCTGTACTTTTGTTAAACATTTTGCTCTTACGTTGGCAGAACAACTAGTCACTTTCTGCGCCACGTGACATGTTGACCAAGGTGGAGGACGTAACTCTTTTTGCATTTATGTGTGTTTGACCGCACGAATAAGATTCATTTTACGGTGAGCAAATCATCCAGAATGTTTAAAAATCACGGCGTGTTTTATGCTGGCGTTCACCATCGCCTCAAGTTCATATTTACTAGAAATTACATGTCTCTTACTGGAAAGTAGGACAAAAAATTAGTATATGAAGACGGACTTGACCCAGATAAACAGCTAGTGATCAAATTGAGCTATCCACAAAAATCCACATTGAATGTAATTTACATTACTATAAGTACAGTACCATATAATAGTATTTCAAAATATATATCGGCCTGCGTAAATCGGTGTAATTGACGACCATTCAAATACGTGGGGAAAATGTGTGTGTGTGTGAAGGGGGCGGGGGTATTTGTAAATTAAAAAACGCAATTTCCTAAAAAAAAAATGGGAGTTTCGATCCCTTCAAGTCAAAAAATATTGAAAAAAAATGCCGAACCACGATTACGTAACATTTTCGAGGAAATATTAAACCAACATGCACGCACACAAACTCACACACACAAATGGAATTACCCCTGCCACAAATTCACTCTGCAAATACAAATATTTGTATTTATCTGTTGGGACATTTTTTTGCCGATTCAGAAAAGTTGACTCAAACAAAACAAAAATGTCCAAAACAAGGAGCCTGCAGTCATGATCATGATCCGGATTTACTCATATATTCAAACATTTATAGTCGTAAAGCAAATCATGTAAAATGCATAACTAAAGCACATTTTTGTCTTCTAGTATTTCAAGATGTTTTCAGTTTGGGTGATGATTTTCATGATGGGTATTGATTTGCAGACAAAATGGGAAGCCTTTTCTGGGGGCTCCAAGCATGTTGAGGGCAAAGGTAACCACCCCCAACCTTAGTCAGCATCTCCCCTCCCTGTAATGTAAAAATGCTATTGAGCACAGCTTTTGACCACATTTTTCGTTTAGGGTAGTTTTTCATCTGGGGAACGTTCATGCTTCCTTATGGGGGGTGTGGGGGTGGGTGGAGGAGAATAACAGCAACCAAAAGCTCAACCATGACTTGAGACTTACCAACCCGAGTTCTGTACACTGCAAAGTAAAATTATTATGGAAAATAAAGAAATACACAGGTGAAAAGAAAAAAATCAAACTAATTTTTTTCAAATCATGGCGAAAACAGTTGTTACAGGGCTTTTAAGACTGAACTAAAGTAGCATATTAAACATTGTGACAAAATCTTAATCCTGTTATGATCAGCTTCATTGTATAGCCACAGAGAGGAGACCTAGTAGAGCCAAAAAGTGGACCCCATCCTCACAGAGTCTATAAAATGTCACAACAACATCATTGCCTTCCTTTAAGCATCAAAGGTATTTTGTGGTATTTAATGCAGATTTCTTCATGTTTGGTCAGGAAAAAAATAAAATAAAATTCACCAAAACGTTCATGATAGAGTGACTGTTTAAGAGAATATCCTGTGCTAGACTGATGACCACTGTTCGCTTATAAGTGTAATTTATTGAAGAGACAACAGCAGCAGGGGGATCCTGTAATCTAGTCTGTGACCTCTGTGTTGAACTGGGCACTGATGCTGGCTGGTGTCACATTGAGGTGAATGTCATACTGCTGGTCCAGACCCAAGTAGCTGTCGCTCATCAAGTAGAGTGTGTAGATGCATCTGAAAGTACAAGGCAAATATTTTGTCAGGAGGCATCCACATGATGGCCGATTATAAATGCACGACCTTCATGAATGCAGTTTACATTGATTCAGTGTTCTCTTGGTTGGAACTACACAACTGAATGGACAACCAAATGTGATGAAGGTTGAATTTCACAAACCATAATGTGCCATATGCATTTTGGTGCAGGTTACTCATCCCCATTTCAGCCAATCATGAGCAAATACATATTTATTTTCCGTCATCATGACCTTGTCACTCATCCCATAGTCTGGTCCATAAATATTGGGATATCGACACAAATGTCATCTTTTGGGCTATACTGTAAACACCACCAGGATGGATGTGAAATGAAACAAAAAGGAGGTGCTTCAACTGACCTGACTTGATGTAAACAACCTCAAATTAAAGCTGAAAGTCTGCAGCAAAAGCACATTTAGTTTGTTTCATTTCAAATCCATTGTGGTGGTGTTTAGTATGAACCTGACTGTACTTTATGGGAGTAGGCATGGACTGTTTACCGGTTTGACAGTTTACCGTGGTTATAAAAAGTCAAGGTTTCAAAAACCGCTCAGGTTGTTTGTTACCGGTGATGTATTTTTTTTTTTTTGAGGGGACTTGTAACAGATGCGCGATGATTGGCTGTTTTCAATGATCACTTAATGAAAAGAGGTTAGCCGCTTTTTCCCCCCCTCCATGGCTGAGCCAAGAGGGGAGAGGTGAGCAGTTTCAGGGAGACGGGGGGGCGGGAGGGATGGAAGGAGACAACAGAGAGCGTTATCCCGACCATACTTCCACTGATGCCTTTTTGGGTATGTTGATTAATGTGTATTGCGCCCCTCCCCCCCAACCCCCCCCCCAAAAAAAAACCAGGTAGTAGTTAGCCCGCAAGGATGGTTTGTTCTAAAAATAGTACATCAATGATGCGACACTGTGACTTTCTAAGAAGAATTGAAACAGAAGAAGACTGTTAATATGTATGTACAGTATGTACGTAAATTTGACATGGTACATGTTTCTTAATGTCCCAAATCTTCAATGTTTTCTTCAAAAATAAGACTCTTTTCAAAACAAAACATGTTTTGAATTTAGCCAAAATTTTCAAATTATGACATTTGCGATTGCGATATTTTTGATCATGGTTATCACACCGTCAGAATTTAATATCGGCCCATACCTCTATAATAGCAATGTTACTGAAACCATTTCCTGTTCATTTAATATAGACCGTATGATGACAGCTTGAACAACCTATTGAACAATCTTTTTATAATACTCCCTACTACATACACCAATTTCTCCAATTGGAGGTCATCAAACTCACATCTCAGTTACTTTACCACGAGATGTTGAGTTCAGGAAGGATTTTAATCATGTTATCAGGATAGGCCCTTACTTTCCAGTCTTCTCTGGTGTGTAGAAGGCCACGGACACTGTTGTGTGGTTGCGCACGTATCCAACTCGTTTGACTGCAAGCAGCGTCTTGTGATCCACTTCCCCAACGACAAGGAACCAGCCTTCATCTTTCACCTTGGGAAATCTTGGAGCCTGAGCCTTACTGTCCTGTTTCCTCTGTTGAAAATATAAACAAAGCTTGGCACATTAGGCGTCATGTTTCTTCCGGGCTGTGCTAGGAACATAACAATGCCACACGACATGCGTAGTGATGTCATTTGTCCCGAGTGGAATTGATAAGGGAATTGTCGACACAAACGGCAAACAATATGAATGAATTGAAGCTCTCGGAACCGGTTCTCAACAAGAACCGGTTTTTGATTCCCATCCTGAGTAATGCGTTGTGGTTAGTTTCTGTACTAATTTTCTAATGATGAAATATTCAAATGAAATTTTATAAGTTTAACTTTTATACAGACTGCATTTACGTTCATACTGAATTTCACCTCAAAGCCATAGAGCCCTTTATTACTGTTAGCAATTTAGATACATATCATACAGCCCTACGAATATTTGGTCAAATATCCCTGAGCAAGTTTCACTTTCATCAAATGCAATCAAGGTTCTAGCTGGATATTTCACCTGATTCATTTAAATACTTTGTAGTTTGTTTTCCTGGCACAGGTCCTCTTTTTAAAGCAGAGTCCACAATTGGTTTACAGGGTTGAAAAATAAAACTCATGGAAGCCAGTGTTATGCATTCCCAAATTAATTTTTACAATTTGTGTTTGGGTATCGGATGATTTTGTTGAAACACCAAACTGTGCCGAAGTGTCAACCAATTTGAGGTGAAGTTGAAGAATTCTGAGGTCACCCTCCTCTTACGTTATAAAGTTCAGGCCCAACACAGGATCAAGCCTGCCATGAAGAAGAACTGCTGGTAATCGAGCGCCTCTGTTGATAGTGAAGCGAGGTTTACAATGTCATTGAGTAAGAAGATGCTGACCAGTAAAGAAGCCGCTGCTCTGAAATTGACACCTTCAAGCGTTACTGAAATTTGCAGCTGCTCGCATGGAGAAACCAAATGCCTTCAAGACAAAGGCTTTTTTGCTCAGACAGGACAGAGCATAAGCTATTCTGCCACAACGCCAAGATGTATGCTTAGATGAGTCGAGGCAAAGTTTTGAACCGAAGGACAGTATCGCCGTAGCATTGCGGTAGTCACGTCATGCTCTGGCTCTGCCCGTGGGAATGGTGCTAACAGCTTGGCGGCTGACACGTGGCAGGGCTGGATGATTATAGAAAAAAACAAAATCACGATTATTTTGATTGAATTGCAATTATTTTAACGATTATTCATAGATTTCAAAATGTTTTACTCATTCAACTACAGTACAGTACTTAAACAACTCAAAACCTGTCAACATAGCCTCATGCCCAATCATCCGTGCGCGGTGAACACTATCCTTTTTTTGTCAAGTAGGAAATGACCTCGCACGTAGGTGAAATTCAAGCCTCTTGCATTTCATTCTGCTACATCCACACCTTTGATGTCTTGCAACTTAGCATGACCATTTTCTCTTTGTCACATTTATTTTATCTTACATCACAAGTCTTGGAACTTACTGGGCTAACCTGGGATCTTAGGCAGTTGTATTTCATGTGGAAACGTGTGTCTATGTCATATAGCAGTTCAAGCAATGGACAGTTTGAGTTGATAGAGTGACGGTTAAAATATCCACTCAGCCATACTGACCCTCTGATGGCCGTGGTTGATGCGTTTCAGTGACACTTGCAAAACATACTCCTGGTCAGCATGGACATCCAACCAGCTGCTGGCATCCCTCAGGTTTGCTCCTGCAGCAGGCACGTGGCGCTCTGTTTGTTGCTGGCTCTTCTCCCACCAGCCCTTGACACTCAATGAGACCTCCAGCACTGGAAGATGACTGAGGAAGGTCCACATCTGACCCAAGGGGGGGAAAAAAAGATCAGGATAGCAGCGTTGATTTGTCTAAACTAGAGGTGCTGCCATCACTTTAGAAGTGTGCCGCCTTTTGGAGCACCTCCTCTTCATTGTGCCCAAACGATGATGACCGGAAAATAACCAAACTGTCAAAACATAGTTGAAGTAAAACATCATGACAATGACAGCGAATGAGTAGCTTCCCATTTTGCAATTTAAAAAAAAAAAAAGCAAACAATTTATGTCAAACTAATGCGACAGCTCAGAAAATCAACTCCATTCACATTATTTAATTAAAACTTGAGTAATTCAAATAAACAACGCTCATGAACATGCCTCCTACGTGTTAATGGAGAATTAAGTCCAACGCTCAACACGCAGTAGAAAGAAAGATGTATACGTGCAGATGTGTGTTATTTATGGGAGCTTGGGGGAGAAACCCTTTCCCATTCACCAGGCAAAGACTATTTATGTGAGGATTACTCTCTCTGCGCAAAGCAGACAGGAACACTGCTGCACATCTAATTATTTAATTAGCGAGGCCACCATACTGCGGGGAGGGCAGGGGCCGATGAGGGGAGTAAAGGTGGGGAAGGATGAAAGCAGGCCTACTGATTGGGTGAAGTAGCCGTGCCTGCCGTTGCGCCTGGTCGCTCTCATTACTGTGGCAATTAGCACTTAGATTGGAGCAGTAAACCCTATCAGTGGCACTGTAATTGGAGATCCTGGAGGGACCTGGGATCACAATGGCAAGGCTGCTCATGGCATGTCATTGCTAACAGTGCGTATGCGTGCGCAAGAGTAAGATTCACAGTCCTGATTGGTATGATAACTGTTCAAAATATCCAAGTACTGTACTTACTATCAAAACACAGTATTTAGTTGTTTACTTTAAATTACTTTCCGTTGTACATTAAAAATAAAAACAAGAAATTCATCATCTGAAATCTTGGAACTTGCCATTCTCAAGGTCAAGGTCAAGGTCATCTTTATTGTCAATTATGCTTTATGTATGACATGCAGCATAGATGAAATTTCTTCCTCTCAATCCTCAGTGCAAATATATATTCTCACATTTTGGTACTTTGGACCCTGCAGACATTCTGAATATGGATGCAAGCTTCGCTCATAGTTAGTAAAACGCTACAGGTTAACAATCTGACCTGATGAAATTTGACAAAGAGTCTGAAAATGTTCAATGAGATTCTGTTAAATATATGCTGCTCTCCAAGACGCATTGAGTAGAAATTCAACTTCTAATTGTGAATGCACATTTTTTGACTGAACATTTTGTTGAACTTGGGTGAGATTCGACAGAAAAATAAGGTGTTTGTCAATCATAAAGGATGAAGCTGATTTGTCATTCTGGCAAACATCAATGTAAGCAGTCTCACAAAAATGGAGTATAAAATATTTTTATGACTTGAAGGAAGATACGAGTTCTGTGGATATTTGAGTGAATTTGTCTTAGCGTTGACGTGGCATTTACTTCCTTTTTAACCAGGTCTCAGATTAGACACGTGATTTTCTTTGGTTGGACATCCAGTAAACACCACATGCTTATAAAAACGTGAGTCTTTTTGATGAGGGTAAAAATGGATACATTATAAACTACTGTTGTTGGAAACAATCTTTACCTGCATAACATGACTTGAAGGGAACTCGTGGCCGATAATTGCTGCAAAAATGTTTTCCTTTCCACTGCAGGTAGCTATCAATTCAGGAAGTCCTTCAATTGGGCCATTGTAGCATCCTGTGTTTCCCCTCTCCTTCCAGTTAGACCATTTCCTAAATTTTAGCAAGCAGAATGGTCAACATTACAAGACAAATTCACACATGAGTCCTAACACTATTGGGGCAGTTTTTAATAGACAAAAGGCCTGATTCAGTAGCAGTCTTGGTAATTATACTGGTGAAACCATCGGTGTTAGGTAACTCATTTTTTTATTTTATTTATATTTTTACATTAAAAAAATAATCAAAATAAATATCTTTCCCATTATTGAAACACCTTTATCATTACTGCATGTGACAAACAGTCAAAATTATTGGTTAATTTTCAGAATAGTATGGTACTGTCACGATTACCTGAACAGGTAGAGGTCTTGTTGCTCCACATGTGGCAGAGTCAGTAGTGAAGAATCATGCAGCCAGCGGCCTTGCACAATCATCTGCACCAGGTTGCAGATACTTAAAGCTGTAACAAGCCAGCCCTCATTTGCTGCTACGTCAAGCAAAGCCTGAGTAGACAAGACAGGAGGGCATCATATACTGTAACATATGGATAAAGCAATTATTCATTATTCCAACCCCAGGATGACATTTTATTCTAAAATGTATGCTCTCTTTCTCTCTCTCTCTCTCTCTCTCTCTCTCTCTCTCTCTCTCAAGGGCATGGAGAGGGTGGAGCCTGACATCCACCTGAGACAGGGTGGGGTGCTGTGGTGGGTTCCATACCCCCTGACTCAGGAAATAATGAATACATATTTAAATACATTTAACCAATAAAAATCAGACATTGCTTTTGAATTGTAGTTCAACAGAATTACTAAAAAAACATCCGATGCTGGTACACATAACTTAATATTTTGTGGCTGAATCTTTACTGCAATGAAATTATTTTTGTAACTTTCAATGAGACTTGTGCAGTCTCAGCAGATGTTTTGTGAATTCATGAGAAACAGCTCCAATTGTCTCAGGTTTTGAGGGTACGTTCATCAGACGGCATGTTTCTGTTCCTTCAAAAGATCTTCAATAGGATTTCGATCAATGCACATAAAAGGTCACTTCAGAATAGTCCAATGTTTTTTGGATAGGTTTGGATTCCCCTCGCTCCCCTCCCCCCTAATAAAAAAACTCATCGTTTTAAAACTCAATTTTCTATTTATTTGAGTTTGTGATATTTCGTACTTGGTTTGATGATCTTAAACATTTGAGTGTGATACAGATGAAAAAAAAAATCTGAATCATCAGAAAACATAAAGGGGCTGTATGGCCAATCCCAAGTGGAGACAGAAACAAATCCTCATATCTTTACTCACGAGTCTAACCAATCCCCACAATTATACGGCCTGAGTGTAATCCTGGACTCTGCCGGCTTATTATAGTCACACATTGAATCATTCACTAAATCCCCTCTGTAGCCACTCATCTACAGAATGCCGCCATTACCCTCAGATTCCTTGGCTCGACTACTGAGCAAATTATTGGAACAGCTCCAATATGTACAGAAACCAGCCACATCAAGCCCTGGCAGCACATCACCCCCTCTGTCTTCTGCCCTCTAATACCCATCATATTTCCTCCAACCTTGTGTACTACCGCATTTACACTCAGACTATTGTGAAGCTTAGAGAGGATGGACACATCCAAGAAGTTGCTCCAAGCACATGCATTTTTCAGAGCTGTACAAAAAAATACAGTGATCCCTCGCTACTTCGCGGTTCGTTTATCGCGGGTTCAGGGCATCGTGGATTTTTTTCAAACATATTAAAAAAAATATATATATATCTATATATATATATTTTTTTTTTACATATACATGGAGTACAGTACTATATATGTTGCTCTATGTGACTCGCTGTTGTTTTGCAGCTTCTTGCGGACCGTTTGCGGACTTTAAAAAAAAAATTAATCGGACGCTACTTCGCGGATTTTCATTTATCGCGGGTGGTTTTGGTCCCCATTAACCGCGATAAACGAGGGATTACTGTACTTCACAAAATGAGCAATAACAAGTCCAAAGGTCAGGAGACAAGGTCTTAATTACTTAACTTACACATCTGTGAATTCACAAGGGACAGCAAGAGTAATATAAAGTTGACTTGAGAAACTTGTATGTCGACAGTCTGTCGTTGATGATGTATTGATTAGTATGTGAATAAAGAGCCTGGTATTCACAAACAAGGTTGTTTTTTCCTCGGAATGTTCCCTTTCTAACAATGGACTACAAACTTAAGAGCCTTTCATGTCTTATAATACCATCCTAAAAAAAATCATCTTGTGCTCTGAGGTGAGTTCAGACAAATTTGACCTGATAATAGGGTCCAAAACGGGCTGGGGCCAACAATCTTGAATAGTAAATGTGTTCAATATTTCTGATGGAAAATCTTAAGCGTGGGGAAAGCCGATGAGTCCTGAGTTATGACTCCGTGAATTGTTACATGAAATGGAATGTAGCCAATAAAGAAGCAACCTGACCAAGGCACAAGCAAGTGGGAATGAATAAAAATAAACATGTCCGACCTCGAGGGCTTAGTGACCGGTCAGTCATCATACATTGTGTGACTCAGGCAACTAAATAGGTTATAACTTTATATCGGTATTGGATGTAACACTCATGGGAACATACCTGACAGATTCGGATGGCATTGTCCAGAACGGTCTTGGTATCAGTTGAGTAGTCACTGCATGGTAACTGGGCATGGCTGAAGTGAGCCTGAAGCAGTAAATGGGTCTTAGTGTGGGCACTGTCATAGGAGTGTGGGTTGACCTTCAGGGGGAGCTGCTGAGCCAGGCTGCTGTTGAGTTGGTCTTCATTGTGTCTCACAGGAAGCTCGGCATACTCTTCTGCATCCTGTATCGAACATGATCACAGATCAAATAAGGACGTTTTTTTTTTTCTTTTTGAAATTCAAGAAGCCTCTTTCATGTATTCCTTGTTGGAGAATACCATTATACGGGAAGATCTGTTGTGTATTTCCACTAATCCAAAAGGTCTGCATTGCATTGTTTGCTATGAATAAATGTCGAGAGTTGCTGGGAAATATTTGCTCATCAAGAAACGGGGCAATTCACTGGAAAACACAGCAGAAAACAATTTTGATACACAAGCAAAGCTCAAGGTTCTTCAGTCACTCGGTATACCCGTGCTGGTGTGTTAGGCCTGGTTTCCAGTAGTTTTGTTTTAAAGATGCACAAACATGCACACCTTCACTAATTCACTCCAGTTTAACCACAGCTAATGTAGGCCCGTCAACAGGCTGTGCGGGAGGCATT
The DNA here is from genome assembly GCA_901007745.1 of Hippocampus kuda. NCBI lineage: Eukaryota > Metazoa > Chordata > Actinopteri > Syngnathiformes > Syngnathidae > Hippocampus > Hippocampus kuda. The sequence continues at coordinate 40,723 of CAAKHF010025809.1, read as the reverse complement.
TGTCTCCCCTTGCCTTGCACTCCCCCATCCCCCACTCCCAAGGACTGTTGATGCACCATCAATCACTGGTCCAAGTCAGAGTCACAAAATCAAGGGTGCTGAAAAAGGACTTTAGTCAAGTCAAGGGTGGTGGTGTGAATGATAAAAAAAGAACAATCAATGAATTATTTATTTTCAATGCCCCTGGAAGTCCCTCCCCACACACACAAAAAAATAAATAAAAATAAAACGTCCCTGATTGATCGAGAAATTATGGAAACATAGGTTAAAAATCTTAGTTTGCCCAAGAAGAACATTATGATCACTCAAAGAGAGGAAACCGGAAATGCAATGGTCAAATATTTCGGTTAAGTCCAATAATGTGCAGACGAATGGCTGGCAACCAGTTAAAGAAGTACCCAGCCTACTGCCCGAAGACAGTTGGGATAGATTCCAGCACGCCTGTGACCCTCATGAGGAGAAGCGGTTCAGATAACGGGTGGATGGACAATAATGTGCTTGAAGAAGAAAAACAACTGCCTAACAATGAGGGAGCTTCTGTTGAGGTGCAGCGTGCGTTTGGCTCATTAGTGACTAGACTGCAGCAGTTACAGAAGACATGTCAGTGCTGTGTCAGAAATAAAAAGAAAGGAAAGTGAGCGCAGAAGCAGGTTGACAAGCTTCACTATTGTGGTGCAGCTGGTAGGCGAGAGAGGGTAGGGGCCACGGGGATGCTTTGCTGCTGCTTTAGGCCCCGTTCACACAAAGGAAATGTACCGTATTGTTTTATAATTAATTGCAGCGTGCTTAACACATTTCCGGAGGGCACTTCTGATACACCCAATGCAATGTGTGCATTTGCCACCATGAAGAGCTAAAGCATTGGGACTAATTGGCTTTTCTCAAGCAACCCCGTCTGAAGAGATTTTTTTTGGATTGTATTTTCACTCCTGCAGGTAGCACTTCAACGGCAGTGTGAACGTAGCCTTAGTGTGCAGAGGCGTGCAGGTTCAATGTGTCTTCGTATTGAGCAGACACTTTGCCAAAACAAATATCGCTACCGCCACATGTCAAGAATTTATCTGAACACTGTCCACTAATTGTTTTTGCCAAAACTGCAGCTTTTTGCATTGACATTATAGTGCTTCCTTTGAGATTGGAGGCTGGAGTTGCTGAAAATGGTAGATTTTCTCAATCCCATTTGCCAAGTCATGGGCAGAGAAACTTTTGTAGGGGCAGTACTATGTTAATAGCACGTCGACTTCACAGTGCAGAGGTACCGGGTTCGATTCCAGCTCCGGCCTCCCTGTGTGGAGTTTGCATGTTCTCCCCGGGCTTGCGTGGGTTTTCTCCGGGTGCTCCGGTTTCCTCCCACATTCCAAAAACATGCATGGCAGGCGGATTGAACACTCTAAATTGTCCCTAGGTGTGAGTGTGGGCGTGCATGGTTGTTTGTCTCTGTGTGCTTTGCGATTGGCTGGCAACCAATTCAGGGTGTCCCCTGCCTACTGCCCGAAGACAGCTGGGATAGGCTCCGGCACCCCCCGCGACCCTAGTGAGGATGAAGCGGTTCGGAAGATGAATGAATGAATGAATGAGTACTATGTTAAATAAAAATGTGGCTAACTTTAGAACACTTCACTCACAGAAATTTTATTGGGAATAGGCAGTTCACAAAATATTTAATTGGTTGTGTAATTTCACATTGCGAATTAGAGCAAACTATGACCCAAAATACAAAACAGAAATTAATTTTCTATTTTTGCGTACCCTGTCCAATTAAGTCTAACTAACCCCAATTCAGGCACCAATCCCAGAATGCAATTGGCAGAACCCGATTGAACAATTCCTAATGACTTCAGATTAATTTGGAACCAGAACGTTTTCTGCTAACATGCGGACAAATATCTGTAATGGATATGTGAATACTTACAGTCAGAATGGAAAGAACCTCATGGATGGGAAGTTCAGCCCTCAGTCTTTCTTTAAACAAGCGGATGGTCTGATGTTTCAGGTAGTAATAGGACCCAATGCGGCCATAGGTCAGAGGCTCAATAGTCAGGTCATCCTTGAGAATCAGAAATGTCAAAAGTCAAACAGACGTAAAATGCAAACAACTCAACACTTCAACAAAAGCACACACCTCTTTTATTTCAATGCAGTAGGAGCACTCCAAGTCCCGTAGGCTCCTTTCCACCAGACTTGAAAGGTATTTGTTAATAGAATCGTGGCTGACGTTTTCCAAGCTGTAATAACTGAACGCAAAAGGCATTTGAAGTCAGCTTATGAGTGTGTGTGCACGCATATTTCTATCTTTCTAAATCTCTCGCCCACCTCTCTCACACACACACACACACACACACACACACACACACACACACACACACACACACACACACACACACACACACACACACACACACACACACACACACACACACACCTATTAAACACGTCAGGTATCAAACCCTCAGATGTGATGAGGGTAATTTTACTCAGTGAAAAGTCTGATACGATGTATGCATTTA